>OMNS01057223.1:1428-12170 GCA_900303225.1 Laemonema laureysi | reverse complement strand
CTGATGTTTTTTGTTTTTTTTGTTGTTGTTTTTTTTAGACTTGTCCCCTCTTACATGGAGTCTGCTCTTCTCCTGTGGTGCCTTGCATTGACTAAAGCCCCTACAGTAATATATATATAAATATATAGAAATGTGTTTATATATATTAGCTTTTTGGTCTGCGGTCGAGCATTTATCATTTGTTTGTGTTTTTCCCCGCCCACTCGATAGCAGTTCCTCATCGTAGAAGAAGCCAGCGGGGGAACCAGTGGACCTAGATATATACTTCGTGGCGAGACCTTGTTACATTTTGTTTTGCGATACATGCCAAGAACGAATAGTGGCGGCAAATTAAATATTCACCGTACACATGTGCTAGTAAGCCAGTTGGGTGTAGCTGTCTGCTTTTTAAGGCATTCTGTGTTTAAGTATTTGACTGCACATACCGTTAAGGAACACAATATGTTCTAGGAATAGGCTTAACTTAATCCCGTGTCTTATCCTTATAGTTATGGTGGTTCTCATCTCACAGCGTATGAGGATTTTCAGTGAAGATCCCTCCGATTCAAAAGGCACAACATGTTTTGAGAAGAAATTGTAAAATGAATGTATAACTTCTTGCCATTGCCAGGTTGTATCTCAACTCATGACTTCACAATCATTAAAAATTCACTGTCAAGCACAAGTTACACTTGCATTCTCAGCTAAAAACTAAAACAAAACCTGTTTGTATGTATTAAGGCTTTCAACGAGTATCAAGCACAACTATAACCCAAGTTATTGGGGAAGAAACTTTTTGTCAATTGTAACCTTAGTGTGCAAGTATTTAATTCACTTAACACATTGTTTTGCAATTGGCCAGGTATGGTTTTGTGCACCTCCTTGTGGTGAAATAAATAACTACAGATATAAGGCTACATTTAGCTGTGATGGAGCTGTGAGCTGCAGATATCACTTTCTTACAAAAGTCCTAGCTTAGTAAGTGACAATCCATCACTGAACAGACTGGGTCATTCGCCCATAATACATTCTCAGACACATTATTTAATTGACAGAGTAGGCCAACTTAATATACAATATATTTACTGGACAGTCAAACATCTCGCACTACAAAAAACAAATGCATACCTTCCGACTTTTCAAGAGACACACATCTTAAATAATTACACTGAATAATTACAATGAATGAATCCTCAAGTACAACATGGAAACGCTCATGTGCGCCTCCTCTCCAGCTTGCCCATCGCCTTCCTTCCAGAAGCCTCCAACTCCAACATCTGTCTCCTGCCCTCAAACAAAACGATGCTGGCCGCCATGGCCGAGTTCAGGCTGTCCACGCCGGTCACCATGGGGATCTTCAGTCTCCGGCCCGCCGTCTTCTCCGCCAGCTCCACCGACTCCAAGCTCAGCCCGTGCGTCTCGCCGCCGATCACCACCGCCGCCGCCGGCAGGCGAGCCCACCTCTCGTGGTAGAGCAGGGCGCCCACGCGAGGGAGCGGAAGCCCGGCGATGGTTTCATCGTCCGAGTCCGAGTCGTACTCCTCGTAGTCCACGTCCTTCAGGCCGCGCCTGGTGCTCACCCAGCCGTAGTCCCCCGCCTTCAAGGGTTTGTTAGGCGCGTTAACCCCGCCGCGATGTTCTTTACCGTCGTCGTCGTCGTCGTCTTCTTCTACACCCCCAGGGGCGCAGTAGTTATCGGCCACGTGGACGGACATGCGCTCGGGGAGGTGGCCCTCGATGTCCTTCCAGTCCAGGTTGGAGTAGATGGGGAGGCGGAAATGGGCGCCCATCGCCGCACGCAACACTTTCGGCTCCCAGGCGTCGACGCAGCCTATAAGAAGAACGCATACTTTGTCATTTCGGAGTCGTTTTAAAAGTCGGTGCCTTTTCGGTGACCTCGACGACCTTACGACCTTACGACCTTTACCTTTGGTGAGCATGACCTCCTGGCAGCCGGCGGCAGCCGCAGAGCGCAGGATGGTTCCCATGTTACCGGGGTCTCTGATGTTGTCGCAGATCAGCGTCAACGGCACGGTGCGGCGCGTCTGAGGGAAGGTCAACCTCTCCGGGTCCGGCCGAGAGAATATGGCTGGAGAAGGGAGGACATTACTGGTCAGCGAGGACCAAACACTGAGTTCCTTGAGGCAGACGTGCCCCTACCTGCTCCTTAATGGCCTGTATCCTAGGTTAACACAATACATCAACAGGGCTGCTCTTGCCACGGGTAGCATGGGATAAGTATTCCCATGTAGTCTTATTGGACAAATAATTTCTTTCTGCTCACTTCTGAAGAAGGAAAAAACGTACCCATCACCCCCTGTGGAGCCACAAGTTCTGACCAGATCTTGATTTCCTCAAACTTGACTTTAACGAGAGTGGCTCTCTTCAGCTTGTCGAGGGGCAGCTCACACACCCTTTCCACTCTACTGAAGAACACCATCTGTGGGTTGGCTCCAGCCTCCAGGGCGTCGCAGATCAGGCGCTTTCCCTCCAGAAGGATCTTTCCCTGTTGTTCCCGAAATGTCCTGGAACGGGCAATACTCACCACCCTCCTGGGGAGAAGGACAAGGACAAAATAGGATTACATTTCAATTAAAACTCATCTTGTTTTACGTGACAATGCATTAATACCATGAAGGCGCGGTGACAATTCACATTTGGATGAAGGTTTGGTTGACATGCGCATGCGTGCCCTTGGACATGTTTGGGTCACATTTGTGTTCTGAGATATTTGGATAACATAACCATGTTACAAAAAAACATCCGTTTTGCACATTAAAGATGAGAACGATAAATCGAATGATAAACATTCGATTGGTTATTAAATCTAGCTAGCTTTGTACCAAAGTCAAATACAATATATTGCAATGCATAGGCTATACTCAAATGATTGCCAACTAACTCACGCCAGTCTTTTATCTCCGGGAACGGCTTTTTCGAAACGAAGTCCTCCAATTCGGTCTTTTGAAATTGTGACGTTTGATTGCTCCGATACAGGCGACACATTGCTTGGGATGATCGCTGGCGTGGTAATGGTATTATTTATTCTGGTGGCTTTTGGTGTGGGTTTTGGTTCTTCCCGAAACTTGGATACCTGAGGAGGTGCAGCTTTCCTGTTACTTTCAGGAAACAACACCTTGACAGGTGTCCTTCTCAATCCACGCACATACCGCTTTGATTCAACGGTGTAATCGCACGTTTTTCTAAGCAACGCGTGACGTTCTGTGGACAGCAAAAATATCACGTTTCTCATGTACGCCGCCATGTTTGACGTTTCTTCTTCTTCTTCACCAATTTGTCCAAGTAACGCTGACCGGCTGCCTCTAGCGGATAATGTAGTAGGGTATTCAATTATATTATTTTCTAACCATTTAATACTAATCACGAATAACAACGTGTCGTGTATCGCAATCACATTTTACAAAAATACATACAAAATACAAAATACATTTTAATAATACAATATGTATCTTATCTAACAATAGTCGCCAGCTTTATTCCTTATCCAAGTCGATGTCCGAAACATCGATATCCAGGAGCTCAAATCGCACACTGCAGCGTCGATGTTGTTAACAGTCGTCTCGATTTGCTTTGACAGGATCTGCTGCTGCTGTTGTTGTTGTGATGGCAATGAGACGAACGTTGCATTTTGTTTTTAAAGTTGGTGATAGGGCTAAAACAGCCACATTTTACCGAGATGTTCTGGGCATGAAGGTACTTAATACTTGCTTGTGTCAGCTTTTGTATTAACTTCTGCGTTGCTGGCGATTATGACATTGTTGCGTGGCATTGTTACATTCAACTATGAGTATGGAAATGAGCGAATGTCGTGAGCAGATGTTTACTAATGTCTTCTTCAATCGTTTCAGATTTTACGCCATGAAGAGTTTGAAGAAGGCTGCAAAGCAACTTGCAATGGGTACCATGATATGCTCAATGTCCAACCTGCTCTTGAACTTTGTCTTAGTGTATTGAACAAGACCATTTCAACACCGTTGTAATCTCTTGCTGGTGCTATCTGTAGGCCTTATGATGGGAAATGGAGCAAGACAATGGTCGGGTTTGGTCCAGAGGATGACCATTTCGTTGCTGAACTGACATACAATTATGGCGTGGGAGAGTATAACCTCGGCAATGACTTCCAGGTCAGCGAAAAGGGGTTTACTGTACAGTTGTCAGTTGTAAATAATGATAACAATACATCATTATGAAATAGTAAAGTATATGCTAATCATATATTGTTCGCCTTCTTAATATATCAGGGATTGACTCTGCAATCGAGCCAAGCCGTGAGAAACGCAAAGCGTATTGGATGGCCCCTCACTGAGGTAGAAGACGCTCTTTATCGTGTAGAGGCCCCTGGAGGATATCCTTTCTACCTGGTTGACAAAGAGCAGCCAACCAGTGGTTAGTCTGGGCTTTTTTTGTGTCTCCATGTTTTCGCCACGAACATTATATGGACTAAATTGGTGTTCCCTGATCAACGTAGAACTGAACCATAACAGAATTTTTGTAATTTACAACGTCAACATTATTTCATGAAGAATGATTCACAAGCATATTTGACCATGAAGTCATTGCAAAACCTATTATACTTTTTCTTTCCCACTCTGCACTATTCTGAAAATGGAAATGGAAATGATTAACTTAGTTAGTTAGTAGTCTATTGTTGTAATAGAGGAATTGAGACAGCCCAAGTATGATGTACAACATATGTAATGACACTCATTTGTTCACCTTAAACAAGATCCAGTGCAGAAGGTTTGCCTGGGCGTGTCAGACCTTCCTAAATCAACCCACTACTGGACTGCTCTTCTGGGGATGAAGGTGTTGGAGAAGAACGAGGAAAAGAAAAACGTACTGATGGGATATGAGGACAAGCAGGTGAGTCCAAATGAAGATGTGGCATCTTAATAGTATATAAATATAAATGTAACACAAACCCTTGAATTGAATTCATAACACTGTAAGAGGTGTGTGTGTGTGTGTGTGTGTGTGTGTGTGTGTGTGTGTGTTTCTCTAGTGTAAGCTTGAGCTTCATGATATTGGTGGGAGTGTAGATCATGGAACAGCTTTTGGAAGAATAGCATTTTCATGCCCAAGAGACCAGGTATAATAATGAATAATTCACCCATTTCCAATCTCATTGTTTATTTCTGTTCACCTTTTCAATTAAATAAAAAAATGGTTGTAAATAGTTTTGCTTCTTTAGTTGCGTGACCTGGAAGCCCTGATGAAGAAGGAGAATCAGAAAATCCTGACACCGTTGGTCAGCCTGGACACCCCAGGAAAGGCCACAGTAGAAGTTGTCATTTTGGCAGACCCAGTAAGTGGATTACATCATAACATCATATTTCAGCCATTCATTATGTCATTTTCCATAACAATATGTACATTCATATCTTTAAGGATACCCACGAAATATGCTTTGTCGGAGACGAGGCCTTTAGGGAGCTTTCTAAGGTGGATCCCAGTGGAAACTCATTGCTTGATAAGGTGTGTATTGATCAAACGTTTGATTTAGGTTGATATGAAACATTGGTCACAAAGTTCATTTTCCATGCCTTCTTTATTCTATTTGTTTCCAGGCTATGGCAGAAGATAAGAGTGAGGAGTGGTTTGCCAAACACAACAGACAGAAACCTTCGGCGTGACAAACAAATGGCTGAATTTCTACTCTGCTCTGTCACCAGTTTCTGAATATTCTGTTGAATGGATTATCTGAAAATTGTACTGATAAAGTATATGTTAAACTTGGTAGAAAGGACCACTTCTTTGTAATGTGAATATGGTAACACCATATGCCATTTTACGGTGGTGAATCAGTGAATCAACCCAACAGGTGACAAGGAAGTGCGACAAGGACAACTGAGTTAATATGTGATGAATTTTTGAACCATGAAATAGTAATCAGGTCAATATGTCTATGTGAGACCAAAAAATACACATGCGTAATTCTCCATACTGTACAATATTGAACATGTAAAATTAATTAACAATGTATTAAATGGTTTCTTTCTTTTTTTCTTATTTATTTTTTCGCCATTTAGTGAAATATAGTGAATAGCTGTCTGTGAGAACGGCTGATAGGTTTGCCCTAGCCGTTCCGTTTTCTTGCCGCAGGTGGCGCTGTTGGCCCGTTGCAGAAGCATATCAAGTGTGATGCTAGCAGCAGCTAAACTGGGACAGTGCAGAGAGAGAGAGAGAAAGAAAGAGAGAGACAGGGAGAGAGAGACAGAGTGAAGCGAAGCTAGTGGCTCAGTTTCCTGTGTTTACCCGAATAAGCACTGTCTTCAGGGACTGGACTGGACTGTATAGCGTTATGGGCGCTGCAAAAAGCAACTGAACATGTCACCCTAAACTAAAGCAAAGGGTAAGTTATGCAATTAAAATGTATGGATTAAAAAATATATATTGTAGTTCACACCTTAGGATTGCACCGCTAGCTGCATATAACTAGTTATGGCGCTAAGCTAACTTTGCTACTCATAGTACGACAGTCCTGAACCCTAGCTAATAATTATTATGAACGTTATTGTCATTCATTTTTCCAGGCTAGCTACGTGGCTGTTGGTGCTAACTGGTCCACACTTGCAGTGTGGATCTGAAGGAGCAGGAACTGGTTGCTCTGAACTATATGCCACCAAGAATATATATAGACTTATGTTTTATTCACGACCATATAACAGATTTTTTTCGGGCGTTTCAACTCAATTCGGGTTATAGTTGCTGTCTCTTGGTTGGTATTATGTCAACGATGGCAGCAAACGTGGACGCCTTTGGGGTTGACATATAATTAACGCAGCGACTTGTTCTGCTATGAGATCTTATACTTTATGACACTCACTATCGCACTACTGTTGCTAGTACTCAAATCCAGAAGCATTTGCATGACGGGTTGTTCCGTTTAATATGGGCTAATGTTTCCCACCTTGACAGCAGCTGACACCGAGGACAACGGCACCCTGCCACATGACCCAGAACTGGGTGTGAGCTACTTAGTTGGGGCAAGATGTCTCTGTTGCTGATATGTTCCCTCGGAGGTTTAATTGTTGGCATAACCTTCATATTTTCCCTCATCTTCAGGTAAGATTTGCTTTTACTGTGCTGGTCGTGGTCACGTCATAGGCTTTATTTGCCTTTATTTCCCTTTTAAATGAGACTGGACACACCTCAACCACATTGTAATCCGACATCTGTGTCATCCGCCACACCTGAAATTAAAACATAGCACTGTATTCATGTGTCGTAACCTATCTAGTACGCAGCTTTCCTTCGGGATATCGTGTATGTTGGTAGTGTGGAAGCTGGAACAGGACACGCAAGTGCAGAACCACAAGTGACAGCTTGCCTAACAGAGTGCAGTCATGCAATTAAATGTACACGTCGAACAGATGATTAGAAAAAGTATAAGGTCATATACAGTGTATGATACAGTTCAGGTTTTATCAGATACAGCCAAGACTTCATTGTGGCTTCATGTTTTTTGTACAGAAATAATGCTCCAAATGCTCAAGTGTGAAGACTGTTATGTGTTGTTTCCACAGGTGGCTTATATGCACTCTGGCAGTGCGATTCTTTCAGACCTCACTCAATGCTGAGCTAAGAATCAAGTCGGTCGGCCTGTTCTCGGTTCGAGGAATAAGTATCCAGTTTCATCCCCAGCACACTCTGGTATGTCACTGCTTAAGCTGTGTTTACCTGACATTACTGAGCAGGGGGGTTATACCCTTGGTCTGAGAGAAACACGGATCCCAAGAACACATATACAGATATACTCTTATCAGTTATAAATGTTGTAATGACACATTTGTATTACAGGAAATTGATAGAATATGGATCTCAAGTAAGCTCTTGAACCAGGACTTGCCGTAAGTACTGCCAAATGTTTCTCTGTGAGATGATCATGTCCAGACCAGATCTGAAACTCTATAGATGAAGATCTCTGGTTCTTCAAACCTACGTCTCCATTGAGGTGTATTATAACTGCTTCCAGGAGGTACCTGGCACTGTGTGTTGGAGAGACCCGGGTCAGGTTTGATTTGGAAGCTCCTCTGAGGGCCATGGTGAAGAAGAGCAATGGGAGGAACCCGGGGAAGATACAGATCAACCCCACCACGCTACGCCTGCTGTCACAGGTATGCGTTCTTCCTTCTTTCTTCCCCAAAACAGAGGAATCTAGGTGGGTATTTGTCGAGCGCTTGGTACTTTTCTATGTAGGGTGAGTTGAGTGTTTGTTTTTTTTTAATGCCACATATGCACTTCACAAGGACAAGGGTAGACTGAACAGCTGTTTGCTTTTTGCTGAGTGAAGTAAGTGGCTGTTAATGATTTCTGAGACTATTGGAAATGTAAAATACAACAAACTGTTGTTGTGACAACAACTGCTTGACGTGCCTCGTCTGACCGGCCGTATTGAATTACCCATATTTGTTGGTTAGGAAAATAACCTCCTGAGATCTTAATCTGTGGTTTTGTGTTGCGTTTTTCCAAAGGTCAACTTTGTGAGTTTGGGACATTACATTTTTAACCTGAATGTATTGACTGATGAGCACAAGGTCACTCACAATGACTCAGACTGGTTCCTTGCGGTAACACATGATGACTAAACATCTCTCTCTCTCTTTCTCTCTGTCTGTCTTGTCTGTCTGCCTGTCTGTCTTTTCAGCTGATGTCCTTCCACATGGACTCCATCAGTGTGATGGTACTGAACCTCTCCCTGTCAGAGTCTCTGTGGCACATGACGGTCACGGGCCTCACCTTGCTACTCAACCATCAGAGTAAACGGTAACCCTACGATCCACACTTACTGCTCCTCCATGTGTTGGATAGTCTCATGGGTGGAGCGTTTGATTGATTGATCCCTGTCTGCTCATTGACAAAAAAATATGCCAACCTATGTCGTTTTACTACATGTTTCAGGTTGGCGTGGGACTTTACAGCCGGTCAGTTAAGCAGCAAGGTGCTCAAAAACTGTCAAAAGGTAGGTACACACTGAGCATGTGGACTATGGAAAATCGACAAATGAATAGTTGGATAGTTTGTCCGCTGAACATCACCTTGTCTGCTGAAGGACATATGCATGGCTGAGGTGTCCCTCAGCCTGGGCCTGTCTGGGGATGTGAGCCTGCCGGACCTGAAGCCCGGCTCTCTGTCGCTGAGTGTGAGGAATCTGCTAGCAGAGCTGCATGAGGGCCTGTTCCTCAGCCAGCTCCTCCTGCCTCCACCCCCCTCCGGAAGCACCCGCAGTCAGGCTGGTGAGCAAGCAACAGCAATAAATGACATCGTAAAATATTAATATATATTTATATTTCATATCCAAACAATGATTCAACTTTAATGAAATGGAAATCAATTGCTATTGTTTTTTTTTTACCCTGAACCCCATATATTTTGCTGTGCTATTTCTCCTGCATATTTTGAGTGCAGTTCAATATTATAACTAAAAGTCATTTAACATATAACTGCTTATTGCCATAAACAATGGGAGCTGGTCGCTGTATCTATTACTGTGTTTGAAGTGGTTTGGTAGGAAGTATACAGGGAATACATACATATAAAGAAAACATTGACACATTTCTACTGATAACAATGTAATCCATTATTTATAACCTTTCAGTCTGCCAGAACGAGCAGTTCATCCAGACGGAAGCAGTTGAAAAGTTCCATCAGCTAATTCCTCAGAACGTCAACGTGGAGTTTGAAAATACCAACATCACTCTGTCCATGCAGAGCCAGAAAAGGTAAAAGTCATTCATTGTGTTTATGTTTTGAGTAACGTAAAAAATGCTGGGCTTGCAACTAATTATCATTCTGCTTGTCGAGTCAGCCAACAAATTGTTTGGGTTAAAATTGAAAGTGTTGCTGCCGCTGACAAGTCTTTGTCCAATTATTCAAAAAGTCTAATTTTCTGCCAAATTGACTCTTCATGTTTTCTGACCGTTTGACGTGGCACTTTCACCACCTCGTGCAGACACCTGAACTGGACTCTCAAGTCTCTGAAGGTGGGCTACGGGCGTGAGGAGGACCAGCCGTGCCTGGAGAGCTTCACCCCCAGGCTCAGCTTCCCCCAGAGCAGCCTGGAGTTCCTTCTGGAAGGTGAGGAGGCAGACACCACAGACAGTGAGGAAGTCTGTATTCCTGCAAACCTAAACCCATCATTAAAAAATGTTTTCATTGATATTCTGCAGATGGGCTTCTGCTCTCTCAAAGTAGACAGCGAATACTTTGCCTGAACACTCTCAAGACGGATCTGAAGGTACGACTAACCTGTTTCTTTCCCGTTATCTGATCATAAACTGTGTTTCTAGACCTGTATCAGTCCATCAGATGTTTTGATATATGTATACATCAAAATAGATGTTCAGACTGTGTGACTAATTTTCTTGGTACGGTGTACCTTCAGGTTACATCAAAAAACATCTCTGGGTCCGTCACGCTCAGCACCTGCATCATCCACTACCGTCACCAGGAGTTCTCCCATTGGCTGGATCTATTTCCATGGAAACAGTTGTTTCACAGGAAAGCAGCACACAGAAAAAGGCAAGTCATGTCAAGTGTCTTGTTGTCATGTCACGCGGCCGAAATCGGTTGAATATTCACATGAAGAAAAGAAAAATGCATGTATATTACTCTGCTGTCTTTATTTCCACTAATATTGGTCTTTCAATCTTTTAACCCTAAACTTCTTTCTTCCTCCTCATTTGTGTGTGTGTGTGTGTGTGTGTGTGTGTGTGTGTGTGTGTGTACATTTTCTCAGTCCT
>OMNS01057165.1:20405-42503 GCA_900303225.1 Laemonema laureysi | reverse complement strand
ACACCTGTCACAGCCAGACTAGCAGAGGTCTCTGCTCCTCCTACTTGACAGGAGTAGCTGCCACTGTCCTCTGGTTTGAGGTCCTTGATGAGGAGCTGGAGCAGGCATCCATCTTGTTTCATCTCATACTTCCTGTTGGCTCTCAGTGGCAGGCTGTTCTTCCTCCACTGCACCAACACTCCAGGCTGAGGAGGCTTAGAAAGCTCACAGGACAGAGAGTCAGATCCTCCCTCCTCAACCTCTACACTCTGCAACTCCTTCTTGAAGGATGGAGGGAGTTCTGGAGGGGAGATAGATATGGAAAATGTACATGTCTATGGTGGTATACTGATCTGTGTTTCAGGGACAAATAGATACATTCCTAGATATTTGGCAACATCTTGGTAATGCTGGATGTCATCAGCGTAGCTACTGAATTATATTTAATGTTAACTGATGACCAAACAAAGGGATATATTGATATTGATATATGGATAGATTGATATATTGATATATTGTTGGTGTCATGTAAATCAGTGTTTTGGGGACAAACACATTGCTGGCCTTTCTGTAGCCTATATGTGGTTAGGCAACACCGTGTACACCTTGGTATAGATGGGTGTCATCAGCATAACAGTGGAATAATATTTAATGTTGTGTGAGGAAGGGGTAACATCTATGAAGAGAATGGTACCAAGAACAGATCCCTGAGACTTTAACACTCAAACGGAATTCACGTTTTTTGTCAAATATTGATTAATTTAGCTGGAGGGGGTTTTTTTTTGCATGAGAAAGCAATTCGTAAAAAACAAAACTTTAAAAAAATTAAAAAAAAATAAAATAAATACAGATTTAATCTCCAGCTTGCATTTTTGTAATAGCCTTTAGGGTTACATATAAACGTGTATACTATGAACACACCTGTCACAGCCAGACTAGCAGAGGTCTCTGCTCCTCCTACTTGACAGGAGTAGCTGCAACTGTCCTCTGGTTTGAGGTCCTTGATGAGGAGCTGGAGCAGGCAGCCATCTTGTTTCATCTCATACTTCCTGTTGGCTCTCAGTGGCAGCCTGTTCTTCCTCCAGTGCACCAACGCTCCAGGCTGAGGAGGCTTAGAAAGCTCACATGACAGAGAGGCAGCCCCTCCCTCCTCAGCCTCGACACTCTGTAACTCCTCCTGGAAGTGGGGAAGGAGCTCTGGAGGACAGATGGATATGGAGCATTTTTGCTGGTGTCATTCAAATCATTTAGGGACAAATTCTGTGTTGCCTTATCTATAGCCTATCTGTATGTTTTATGGCTGGTTTATGCAAATTTACAGGGTCCATGGTTAGTCAACATCTTGAAAACCTTGGTACAGATATATTATCAGCATAGCCAAAAAATTATATTTCATGTTTGCTGTTGACAAGGCCAAGGGGTCACTGAAGGGTCCCGAGAATGGATCCTTGTGGGACACTGTAGCGACAGTGTACATCCAATAACTCAATGACTCCAAGGAATATAAAGGTTGTTGTCAAATATGTGATTATGCAGCTGAAGGGATTTATTTGTAAGATACTGTGCATTTACTATAATCAACATTGGCCTCAAAATACTTATTGTGTTGATGTAATGGCTTTTAAAATTACATAAACCAGTTCAATATGTAGACACCTGTCACAGCCAGACTAGCAGAGGTCTCTGCTCCTCCTACTTGACAGGAGTAGCTGCCACTGTCCTCTGGTTTGAGGTCCTTGATGAGGAGCTGGAGCAGGCAGCCATCTTGTTTCATCTCATACTTCCTGTTGGCTCTCAGTGGCAGCATGTTCTTCCTCCACTGCACCAACACTCCAGGCTGAGGAGGCTTAGAAAGCTCACAGTACAGAGAGGAAGTCTCTTGCTCCTCAGCCTCTGCATCCTGTAACTCCTCCTGGAAGAATGGAGGGATTTCTGGAGGAGAGACAGATATGGCTCATTGTATTATTTATATATATATTTAAATATTATATAATATTAAATATAATATCGTATTATATTTGTTATGATGCAAAAACCTCTTCAAGTCACAATCATACTGCTGGCCTATCTATAGCACTGGGCATTTCAGTCCATTGACAAGGTGTTAGCCAACACCTTGGACACCATTGTACAACTGGGTGCATAGTGATTGAATAATATTCCTTGCTAGCTGATGACGCAACCAAGAATGAGTATGAACAAGGCGAATAGAATAGGGTCAAGAACAGAGCACTGTAACATGCTGCAGACACAGAACTTGATGCAACCAGGAAATTTCTAAATGTTGGCAAATTTGAGATCATACAGCAGCTGGGAGGTATTTGTAAGAGACTGTAGAGAATAGCCTTTACGATTACATATGAACCAGTGCAATATGTACTCACCTGTCACAGCCAGACTAGCAGAGGTCTCTGCTCCTCCTACTTGACAGGAGTAGCTGCCACTGTCCTCTGGTTTGAGGTCCTTGATGAGGAGCTGGCACAGGCAGCCATTATGTTTCATCTCATACTTCCTGTTGGCTCTTAGTAGCAGCCTGTTCTTCCTCCACTGCACCAACACTCCAGGCTGAGGAGGCTTAGAAAGCTCACAGGACAGAGAGGCAGACCCTCCCTCCTCAGCCTCTACACTCTGTAAGTCCATCATGAAAGACGGAGGGAGTTCTGGAGGAGAGATGGATATGGAGCATCGATATACGTTAGTGTTATGTTAATCTGTCTTTTAATCATAATTATTGTGCTGGCCTATCTGTATTATTTATGACTGATTTCAACTCGTTGTTAGCAAAGACCTTGGACACCTTGGTACAGCAAGGTGTTTTTAGCATAGTGATTGAATTATACTCCATGCAGGCCGACGACAGGAGCATGGGGCTGAAAACAAATCCATGTGGCATGCTGAGGTGACACTGCATGTCTGAGTATTTGACACCGAAAGGCAGTGCCAAGCTTTTTATCAAATATAGATTCATGTCACTGGATGTCTTAATTTTCAAGAGACAATGCATTCTACATAAGTAAACTTTGCATTAAAATATTGAAATTATCCAGTAATTATTTAATTACCATATTGCAATAACCTTTAATGTTACATAAACCAGTACAATATGAACACACCTTCCACAGCCAGACTAGCAGAGGTTTCTGCTCCTCCTACTTGACAGGAGTAGCTGCCACTATCTTCTAGTTTGAGGTCCTTGATGAGGAGCTGGAGCAGGCAGCCATCTTGTTTCATCTCATACTTCCTACTGGCTCTAAGTGGCAGCTTGTTCTTCCTCCACTGCACCACTCCAGGCTGAGGAGGCTTAGAAAGCTCACAGTACAGAGAGGTAGTCTCTTCCTCCTCAGCCTCTGTATCCTGTAACTGTTCCTGGAAGAAGGGAGGGAGCTCTGGAGAAGAGATGGATATGGAACATTGTATTATTTTTGATGCTATGCAAAAATCTCTTCCAAGGCACCATCATACTGCTGGCCCATTGACAAGGCATTAGCCAACACCTTGGACATCATTGTACAACTGGTTGCATGAAAATTATATATATTTTTATGTTACAATAATGACTTAATATAACATAATAAAGAGTATAGCTTTCAAATCCCCTTTCACTAATGCACTCAAGAATGTAGTTATGCCACAGCATATACAAATTCACCATCTTGAATTGGTGTAATTGCCTTTAAGATTACATATGAACCAGTGCAATGTATACACCTTTCACAGCCAGACTAGCAGAGGAATCTGCTCCTCCTACTTGACAGGAGTAGCTGCCACTGTCCTCTGGTTTGAGATCCTTGATGAGGAGCTGGAGCAGGCAGCCATCTTGTTTCATCTCATACTTCCTGTTGGCTCTCAGTGGCAGCCTGTTCTTCCTCCACTGCACCAACACTCCAGGCTGAGGAGGCTTAGAAAGCTCACAGGACAGAGAGGCAGCGCCTCCCTCCTCAGCCTCCACACTCTGTACCTCCTTTTTGAAAGAGGGAGGGAGTTCTGGAGGAGAGATGGATATGGATCATTGAGATATGTTGGAGTTAAAAAGTATTTTAGGCCAAATAATTGTGTTGTCCTATCTGTATGCAAATGAATAATGTTCCTTGCTGACTGATTACAGGACCAAAGATGAGCACACATAGGGTGAATAGGATAGGGCAGAGATATTTTTGGATACTGGGAAGAGAGTACAGGTCAGGGAACTTGATGTGATGTTATCATGTACCAGGATGGATTAATGTGTAAAAATGAACCATATGTGATTGGAGTAATGCCCTTTAACATTAAGTATAAACCAGTACAATATGTACACACCTCTCACTGCCACACTAGAAGAACATTCTTCTTCTCCAACTAGACAGGAGTAGCTGCCACTGTCCTCTGGTTTAAGGTCTTTAATGAGGAGCTGGAGCAGGCAGCCATTTTGTTTCATTTCATACTTCCTACTGGCTTTCAATTGCAGCCGGTTCTTCCTCCACTGCAACAACATTCCAGGCTGAGGAGGCTTAGAAAGTTCACAGTACAGAGAGGCGGTTCCTTCCTCTTCCGCCTCGACATCGTGTAACTCCTCCTGGAAGAAGGGAGGGAGCTCTAGAGTAGAGAGTTGGAAAGTCATCAATGCCCAATCGAGTTTGTTTAGTGTTTATAATGAAAAGTTAATAATAATTAATAATAAATTATACCATTTTTCAAGACCGTTTAGCCTGCCTGAGTCTGAATATATACAGTCCAATCAGCCGCATTTGACTGTATATAGTCGGGTTACGTTCGACCCTTCCGGGCGATTTCAGTCTGGTTGAAAATCGCCCAGATCGGTCTCATAAACCTCCATGTTATGGCTTTTTTTCTAACTGAAGACACTGTCATGCAATTTCTATGGGTTCCGGGATAGCTCGCTTTAACGTGATGTCGTCACGCGTGTGTTCACGTGCTCTTCGGATCGTCCCACACAGCTGCTTGTCACGGTCAAGATCAACACGCTAACATAGCAACTCAGAGGAGCAACTCGATCGTTTCATTGAAATAAATTCCATTCAGTCGTCGTAGTAATCAGGATAAATTGGCAGCTAAAGAATTAGCACCACCCAGACCAAATTTAAACATCTACCAAGTTTCTGCAAAGGGGGGAAATCGTATAACCGGGGATTTTCACGGAGCTAGTATGAGCGGAAAACGTGGCTAGCAGGATGCAAAATAGCTAACGCCGTGTTCTGTTACACCTGCATTGTGTTCCACCCTGATGGCAGCTTGGACACTGCGTGGAAAACTACGGGAGATACCGACATGCATCGTCTCTCGGAGAAGGTGAAAAAGCATGAAACATCTGAGATGTATTTGGACAATTGCCTGAAACGTTCGGCTTTCGGGAGGGTCAACATTGCCACACATTTGGATGAGAGGTACAGGCTCGCTGTGCGTCGGCACAACGATGATGACAATGATCAATAATTACAATCCAATAATATAGCATGACTCTAAAATGGATATTCTGCATAATGAATGATTTTACTTTTGGTTCTATAAGTATATGTTGATGTCATATTTAGATGTTAATACTTCAGTGCAGGACTTTTACTTGTAACAGAGTATTTTTACAGTGTGATATTAGTACTTTTACTTACCACCACTGTCCAGGATTTAGCTGTCCACAAATACTGTTCTGAATGTAGTCTAACCACTAATGCTTGTCTTATGTATGTTGCCATCTAGTGGTTACAATGTGATGTGCACTATTTCTTTGTTTAATCAGAACACAACTAGCTACAAAATATGTTCGAGATTTGTTGCACCTAAAATAAAATGTTATCTGATGAAGACTGAATTGTGATTATTGATTAGTAATGTGAGAGTGAAGACCTTTCTCAATTTTGCCACTGAATTGATTGATCATGCAGTGCAAAGGTAAAATAATGCAAACGTAAAAATGCATTCATAAACAATTTTTACAAACAGTGAGCAAAGATAGAATGTATCCTCATTTGAATATGGTTTACCTTGTACAGTAAGCATGGCACTGCCCTGCACATCCCCAGTGTCACAGGTATATGTGCCTGTGTCGACGAGCTCCACGTCATGGATGAGCAGCAGGTTTAAATGGCCCTCTTTACGAATCTCGTATTTATTGCCATGATGTAGGGGGACGTAGTTTCTTCTCCAGATTACCGGGGTGGTGTTATTAGAGGTGGTGCAGGACAGGCTGGCTGTTTGACCCTCCAGGATCACAACATCCTTAGGCCACTCCTTAAATAAAACTACAATTTGCAAAGACAATATAGGAATTGTTAGTCGGCATCGTGTGAGGTGCTGTGTGTGAGGTAGGTTAGGTAGTCCAATCATTCCGGTTGAAATCGCTTTCCACTAACACGTCACACTTCGCTTACCTTTGACCCTGGGTACGACTAAAAGCCGCGCTGATGTTCTTTCCTCGCCGATCACAAACGACACCTCCCCGGTCTCCTCCGGCGTGGTCATGGTGAGCACCAGGCGGTGGTGTCGACCCTGGTAGGTCATCTGGTTCATCTCGTTCTTCTGCAGTGGACTAGAGCACAGCCACCATTCGCCCTCGCTCACGTCCGAATGGCTCAGCTCGCACACAAACACGGCGTCCTCGCCCGCCGTCACCGTCTTGTCCTGCAGCTCTGTAATAATCCGCACGCGCTCTGTGGAGGAAGAAGGGTCTAGATAGAGCTGCCCTCTTAGAGTACGTAGCGCAAGTCGCAATTCACTTAGCTAGGCTCAAAGACCACCTGGACCATGAGACCCAATGAAGCATATGGCTTCCATGCATGTGGTCCTGTGCAGAGCAAGGGTTAGGGGTTCGAATCCAACTGGGGCCCTCAGTGTGAAGAAATGCATGCTCATGCATTGTAAGATGTATTCGAGGACACTGGATAAACTCCACCAAATTGCATATATATTATGATTGTTGAGGGTCCACCTACCCCTTACAATGAGCCTGGCAGTGGTCTTCTTGCCTCTGGTGATACAGCAGTACTCGCCAGCGTCCTCTCGGCACAGCTTATGGATCTCCAGGGTGTGTGTGACGCCCGTCTTCTTGATGATGCAGCGCCCCCCCTCTTCCACCGGGGTGTCGTTTTTCTTCCAGGTGACCGGGACGTTGGCGCTGGAGAACTCGCAGGAGAAGACAGCTGACTTGCCCTCCGTCACCACCATCTGGCTCTCCAGCTCCTTCTCAATGTACACCGATGCCGCGGCTGGAAAGAGGAACAATTTAAGATGTTTTGTTTTTTAACGTGTGGGGATTTTTCTACATCGTAAGACACAAGTAGATGGCCATGACTGTGACATAATTCACTTTAAATCAAGTTTTGTGTTATTATGCAAAGTCAGACTCATTAGTGATTACATTACTAATATATATATATATTTTGGAATAAATGTATTAGTAAATGTATTTTTTTGCTGAGTTTTGAAGATATTTCTATAACAACAAGACACATAGGCCTACGGACCGCCTACCTCTCACATTCACTTCGGCCGTGGTCTTCTGATCTCCCAGGATGCAGCTGTACTCGCCCACATCCTCCGGCTGGGTGTTCTTGATCTGCAGCTCGGCGAAGTTGCCGCTGAGGGTCATCTGGTACCTCCCGCCGTGGTTCAAGGGGTCCTCCCCCTTCCACCACTCCACGGGCACGCCGGCCTTGGACAGCTCACAGCGCAGTATCACGTTGCCTCCCTCCCGGGCCTCCTGGTTCTTCAGACCCGTCTTGAATGTGATGGGTATCGCTGTTGGATGGTGATGGAGGATGAACGCGGCATGAATTCATTCGTGAAATAAGAAGCGGTTAAGAACAACATTTGATTCAATTGAATGAACAATTGATATATGTCCAACTAGAATCAATGTTCAATGAAATGTATCATCAATATAGTTCTTGCTCTTAGTGCACAGTCTAATTGTTAGTGGATTGGATTGTGTGTGTGTTTGTTTTGTTCTTCATAAGTTCCTAAATCTACAGATATAACAGTCACCTGTCTGAAGAAAAGTCCAGCAGTAGAATACTATAATAGTAATAATTGTATATATTTTTAAAAATAATCTGTGAAGCATGTATATGGCTTAGAGACTCTGTGAATCATGCAGAGAAGGCTTTCAATGGAGATTCACTTACGAGTGACTGTGACGTTGGCTGTGGTCAGGGCGTCGCCGTAGACGCAGCAGTAGACACCGGTGTCCTCCAGCAGGGCGTTCCTGATGGTCAGCTCCATGACGCCGTCTCTCCTCTTGATCTGGTACTTCAAGCCGCTCTTCAGCAGCTCCTCCCCCTTCCTCCACTCGGCAGCCAGGCCCGGCTTGGAGAGCTCACAGCTCAGGGTGACGCTGTTCTCCTCCTCCACCTGCTGGTTCCTCAGCTTCATCTTGAACGTCACAGGGGGAGCTGGGGATTGTGGGGATGTAATGGACCGCAATGTAACCGTGTCCACTCTAATTGTTTATATTAGTGTCGCCATTATTCTGTGCCCTATGCACTATGTACATATACCACAATCCTATTACCTCATCCGCAGTAGTAGCTTACCTTTGACAGTGAGCTCGGCAGTGGATTGGCTGTCGTGGGTCTTACAGGTGTACTTGCCCGCGTCGCTCTCCTCTGCGTTGCAGATGACCAGCTTGGTGTAGGGCCCCTCCTGCTTCATCTCATACTTGTCCCCTGGTCTGAGGACCACTCTGCCCTTCCTCCAGTCCACCGGGGCTCCGGGCTTGGACAGCTCACAGCAGAACACTGCTCTCCCCCCCTCCCTCACCACCACACTCTCCACCTCTTTATTAAAGGTTACGGGAAGGGCTGTGGGATGTCCAGGGAAAAACAAGTCAGATAACTCTATGCATTTTGGTTATAGCTGGACCACTTTTCTGTTTAGTACATTATGGGTATATTTGCATCCAAACAAGTGAACAATGTGAACTTAAAATCTAATTTGAATGATTAAGGTAAGCATCTTTATGCTTAAACATTGTGGCAGTTATTTCAGTTTAGTTTTTGAGTGTACAACCAATTTAGACGACCCTTGATCTCTAAATACTATACATAGCATTTATATTATTGTACATGTAAAATGTTCCACATTTAAAAACACGTTTCCTTGAAACATTTAAATTGTGTTTTTTTTCCCACAGGTAAAACATTCAATCATTCACGTTATATTATATAACAACTGAAACGCAAAAAATTAACCCTAACCCTTAATCATTAAGAATAACCTCACTGTCCATATCGAAAGTCCCTTTCACTTTGTGTGCGAACTAACCGGATGGCTCTACTAAATCCACCACCAAAATGACCCCCCCTACCTCTAACTTTGACGTCAGCCGAGGTCACGACGGCACCCACAAAGCAGCTGTACTCCCCGGCGTCCTCCATGGCCACCTTCTTGACCACCATCTCCGCCAGCCGGCCCTCCTGCCTCATCTGGTACTTGCGGCCCTCCTTGAGGAGTTTGGCGTTCCTCCTCCACTCCACCGGGACCCCCGGCTTGGACAGCTCACAGCGCAGGCTCACGCTGCCCTCCTCCACCGCCTCCTGGTTCTTCAGCTTCAGCTTGAAGCTCACCGGGATGGCTGGAGACAGGTGGTGGTGGTGGTGGTGACGATTTGTTGTCATTATTATTATTGTTAATATGAACTACATTATTATTATTATTTAATTCTTATGTAATTATTATCTATAGTACTAGCAGCAGTATAAGTAGAAGTGAAAAGGTGATTAGTATTAGTATTATTAGCATTATTAGTATTATACGCAATGTTTTGTTGCACATTTCTAACATTTCTACTTCCAATAACTGAACTGAAACTTGAGAATATTTAAATTGCATTTAATGAGTGTGTCAACATTCGTGCAAACATGCATAAAATACTGCTATTCATGAAACACTGCTGCTATAAATGCACTGAACAACAGAAGCCCCTGCTCACCAGTGATGATGATGGTAGCGGTACTCTTCAGCTCGTCACACACACAATAGTAGACCCCGCTGTCCTCCGGCTGGCTCTTCCTGATGAAGAGCTGCTGGCTGGGGCCACTCTGCTTCACCTGGTACCGGTCCCCGGTGCTCAGCACGCTGTCTCCCCTCCTCCACTGGACCACCACCTCGGGTCTAGAGAGCTCACAATGGAGGCTCACAGGGTTCCCCTCCTCCACCTGAATGTTCTTTAGCTCCTGGACGAAGGTTACGGGACGCTCTAGAGACGGGGGTGGTGGGGGGACAGATGAGATGAACGGTGATGGTTGGGTGTTGTGTCGGTGTTATGATATCAAAGATTTGTTCATAGTTTGTAAGAAACATGTTTCCTTTTACCCTTTCTGCATCCGTATTTCTTTCTATAAATGATATTAAATATGATATTATATATTATATATTATGTACATTGTCGATTGTCCCTGAGAAAGGTGCTATACAAGTACAACTTGTTCAAGTACAACTCTATGGTTTCCTTTTAAAACTAACTTCAAAAGGATGAATCAAGTTCTGTTGTCACATTCAGTCAGTCACACTCACCATTCACCGTCAGCCTCGCCGTAGTCCTGTGCTCGCCACAAACACACGAGTAATCTCCGATGTCCTCAGGAGCGAGGTCTGCGATCTTTAGCTCCACCTGCAGCTCTTTCACCCTCATCTGGTACTTGTCTCCGTTCCACAGCGGCTCCTCCCCTCTCCTCCACTCCACCGTGGCGGCTGGTTTGGTTAACTCACAACGTAGCACCACGTTGGTGCCCTCTGTGGCCTCCTGGTCGGCCAGGGACAGCTTGAAGCATGGGGGTAAACCTGACCAGGGGAACCGGCAGGGAGAACCAATGGGGAAATGCTTATGGACATATACAGACATAACATATGAAATACACATCAGAACGTCTTCCTCGTTCCTCAGTAGAACAACAATGATGGGGGTGGGAAAAAGTAGTCAATTGAATGATCATGATAATATGAGGGAAACAAACACATTTGAGACCACAAACAAAATGGCATCCCATTTTTAGAACAAGTACAAAAAACGACTGATCGAATGATGGCTGGGATATATACGGAATTAGTACATTGATGAAAACTGCAGTTGTTCTTCCAATAGTATCATCAGATGAACGACATTACAGCTGCCGTGATTATATATAGTGATTATATATAGTGTATATTATTATATTTTTATGCTTACTAGACCTGGAAACAAGGGGTGAGACTCATAAATGCACAAAATAGTGTACTTTATGCAAAGATGTAGATGCATTCCCCTTAAAATGGTTTCCCATTTGACACAATCAAGATATCTATGATGATAATGACAGAGATTATGAGCTAGAGAAAAGTTGTGATGATGGGAGGTCTTTTTTTTTTTACTGAAATGTAATGGTAACAGTAAACAAATGTACTGTGACATTTATTCCTCAAGCGGTTGTGAAGGGAATGATCAACCATATCTCCATGGTATGGTTTAGTGAGGATGTATGAACCAGGATATGAACACAGTATGATCCTCTGTTAGGTCTACTGTTTAATATAGCACTTTACTGTACAGTTACTCTGTTTGAGCTGACCTCTTTTGCGCCTGCGCTCGGCTGATTCTGTTGAGTACATCAGGAAAAAAAACAATTCACCAAAAAAAGTGAGTGAGTCAAACTGTACCATATTCCGTAACAATTTCCAATACATCGCATTTTCACATCCGCTTATAAACAACATTTGAAATGTTAAATGTAGCATAATGCATATCCCAAGTTTCTTGTCTGGAGTGAAACAAAGTACATCTTGTCTTCTCTTATCTTAGGCATCAGTCACATGATCATGACATCACACCCATAGCATCTCATCACCTTACCTTTGACAGTGAGCTCAGCAGTGGATTGGCTGTCGTGGGTCTTACAGGTGTACTTGCCCGCGTCGCTCTCCTCTATGTTCTTGATGACCAGCTTGGTGTAGGGCCCCTCCTGCTTCATCTCATACTTGTCTCCTGGATTCAGGACCACTCTGCCCTTCCTCCAGCCCACCGGTGCTCCGGGCTTGGACAGCTCACAGCAGAACACTGCTCTGTCCCCTTCCCTCACCACCACCCGCTGGAGGTCCCGCTTAAATGTCACCGGAAGGGCTGCGCAAGGAACGGAACCAAGATAGTTGAGGCGCACAAACTGTTTAGGAATACGACGGATTGGATCGATGGATTTGGATTTGGATTTGATTGTGTGCGCATATTATCCAGGTGCCTTTTGCAAGGGGATTTTATTGTCATTTAAACCTAATTACTACAGTATAAGATAACATGAACAACAAAAAACAAACTTACATTTCACTGTGACTTCAGCGGTGGTCTTTTCCTCCCCGGTGGTGCAGCTGTACTTCCCCGAGTCTTCTAGGTGTAGGTTGAGGATGGTCATCTGAGCCATGCGACCTTCCAGGGTCATCCGGTACTTCCCCCGGCACACCTCCTCGGTGAGCACCCGGTCGCCTCTCCACCACTCCACAGACACGCCCTTCTTGGACAGCTCACAGTGGAGCACGAGGCTGCCGCCCTCTTCTCCCTCCTGGCTCTTCAGGCGCGCTCTGAACGTAGCGGGGACCGCTAAGGGGAAGAGAATGACAAAAGAATATAAAATCAGGGAGAATGCAAAAAAAAGGTTTAAAAAAATATAATGGTGGGGAGAAAACAAATACAATATGTAATCATGTATTACTATTTATTATTTTGTTATTTGGCTTTCATCCAAAGTGACTTATATGAATAGATATGTCAACAAATTACGTGAATAAACATAACTAAAGGCGCAGAAATGGGTTAGGCTGGCATGTTGCTCAATAATGCCTGGGGGTCGATCCTGTGGACATTGGGGTTGAAACCCAGAGCCTTTCGGCTAAGGGTCAATCACGGGTCAATCACCCTCACGACGATAAGAACTATCACCAGGGGAACAAACAAAACAAACGCACATGGAGAATGAGGTTCTTCTCTTCATGCACCAGCCAGACCTACCGATGACCCTCACTGTTGCTTTGGTCCTCAGCTCCCTACATACACATGAGTAGACCCCGCTGTCCTCTGGGGCCGCATCTCTAAGGATCAGCTCTTGCACCGAGCCTCTCTGTTTGATCAGGAACTTCTCTCCATTCTGCAGGAGATCTCCACCCAGCCTCCACTCCACCGCTACCCCAGCTCTGGAGATCTCACACTGCAGGGTCACGTTCTGCCCTTCCTTCATCTGGACGTTCTGCAGCTTTTGTCTGAAGGAGACGGGCAAGGCTGGAGGACAATTTAGTGGGTCAGCTTCGGATTAGCTTACGATTAGTGCAACACAGAGACAGGAACATATTTTTGTCCAACTAAGGACACATTTGGAATTGTAAAGCAATTTTAACTCCTTCTATTGTAACTACTGTATTGTTAGAACTTGGCATATTAGTACTGTATTTTAAACTTTAGTTTAACTAAAAAATAGCAGGCAACTGTGTACCATTCACAGTGAGGGTGGCGGTGGTCTCGATGTTCCCACAGATGCAGGTGTAGATGTTACTGTCTTCAGGTGTCACGTCCAGGATCTTCAGCTCAGCGTGCACGTCTCTATGTCTTATGTGGAACTTCTCTCCATGCTCTATGGCCTTATCTCCTCCTCTCCTCCACTCCACCTTGTGTCCAGACTTGGACAGCTCACAGCGGAAGGTGGCACTGCTGCCTTCCTCTATCAGCACGTTCTTCAACTTCTGCTTGAAGGTCATAGGCAGCGCTGAGGAACCACAAATGGCAATTTAATTCCAAGACAGATTAACCCTAACATCTATATTTGTAATCATTTAGCAGGCTCTTCTATCCAAAGCAACTTTTTTTTAAATGTCATTCATGAACAGGTAGGGATTAGGCATCTTGCTCAGGTAGACTGAGACATTGGGGTTCGAACCCAGAACCTTTCGAGTCACAGTCTTCCTAACCACAGGACTAACTGCCCCATATTTACATAATTTAGATAAGTGCAGACATATAACCTTAACATAACATAAATGCAATAGTATAGTATACATAATACTATATAAATATAATATCAGCTTTCATGCAGCTATGAAACCTTGAACCATTAAGATACAGCCTTCCACCATTAAGACCAATTAGCATCACTTCTCCTCCTCCCCACCGATGATGGTCACTGTGGCAGACGTCTTCTGATCAGCGCACACACAGCTGTACACGCCGCTATCCCTGGGCGCGGGCCTCCAGAGGAGCAGCTCATGGGTCGTCTCCCTCCTCCTGATCTGGTGCTTAATCCCATTCCTCAGCAGATCATCTCCTTTCATCCACTCTGCTGCAACGCCAGCCTTCGACAGCTCACAGCGCAGGTTGACGCTGATGCCTTCGTCCACCTGCACATGTTTCAGTGGCTGTGTGAAAGTGATGGGGATGGCTGAGGAGGAACAAGAAGGAATGTATCCTTTTATCTAAAGCTTCTGAGTTACAGTGAACTAGGAGAGCAGATAAGGCATTAGGGCATCTTTCTCTGGGATGCCTACAGGCAGGCTGTGGACATTGGGTGTCGAACCTTGTACCTTTCGACATTGGAAGTTGTAGTTCTTTGTGACCCTAAATATACGCCGCAGACATGTATAACCAAAAAGACACTTCCACAAAGTAATGAACTAAAAGTATCATATCAGCATTTTAAAACATCATGAAGAAAATGTTACAATCCAGAGCTATATAAGATTGTATGTTCAGTGTGGATTTTAGGCAATATTTTTGCAAGTGAATATTTAATCACTGTATAGTGATTGAATATCACTGTATATCAACCCTTCTTTACCAATGACTTTGAGGCTTGCAGTGGTGTAGTGTTCTCGGCAGTGACAGCTGTAGTCCCCTGAGTCCTGGGGTCTGAGGGCGTTGATGGTCAAGAAGATGGTGGTTTTCTTGTGTTTCATCACATATTTGTCTCCGGCTCTGAGGCTCTCCCGGCCTCTCCTCCAGTGGGAAAGGACGCCGGGCAGAGAGTATTCACAGCTCAGAGTCACAGCCTCCCCCTCCTTGGCCTCCAAAGCCTGGAGAAGCTGTGTGAACTCTGCTGGGATGGCTGGAGAATAACAGGAAGTGGGAAAGGGGTAACTTGGCATCTGACATTTTGGATCTCAAATAAAAACAAATGTTGTTTACTTGACCTTTAACTTGTATTTTTATCTTTCTTTTATCTTTTTTATCTTTAACACAACTTATATAACCTATACAGAATATATATAAAAGTGGGCAACACATGATCATTTCAATATATCCCTTCCCCTTCGGCACTCAATGCTTAGTAATCCCAATTGACATGATGCACGGTAATGGCCAATAATTGTGCTTCAATAATCAACAATCACATTGTATTCACCTTTGACCCTTACAACAGCCCTGGTGGTGACCGATCCGGCGCTACATTCGTAGACACCGCAGTCGCTGCTGCACACCTCCCTGATGGTCAGCCTAGCCTCGCAGCCCGAGCGAACAGCAAAGTACCTGGAGGAGTTCCACATCTGGCAGCCATCTTTGTACCACAGGATGTGACACGGTTTGGAGGTGACGCAGCATAGCGTCAGACCGCCTCCTTCAATGGCCTCACAGTCCTCCAGAGACTTGATGATGGTTGGACGTCTCTCTGAGGAAGACATGAGGCAAACAGAATCAAGCAACTTCAAATCAACTCACGATGGAAGCTAATGTATTGGCAACAACAGTGCAACTGCTGAAGTAAAATAGCAGCACCTGTAGGCATCTTGCTATTAGATGACTACAGGTGAGCTGTGGGGGATCGAAACCCAGTACCTTTCGGGCTGGGTTTGAGTCAAACACCCTCACCACTACACTATCCTACCCCATACAATCAAACAATCAAGGGATTTATCTTAATCATCCTCAAATGTCCTACCTCTAACCAGCAGTGAGGCATAGGATCTCTTGTCCCCGGCCTCAAAGGAGATGGTCCCAGTGTCTTTGCGGGCCAGTTGTCTGAAGGTGAGCATGTGGTATCCCCCCAGCACCGCTTGGATCTCATTGAGGTCATTAGTGTAGAGCAGGGTCTCATCCAGGTACCACTTGACGGAGGTGTAGTCGCTGGGACAGATCCGACACCGGAACGTGACAGTGTCCCCCTCAAGACACTCCACGTCCTCCAGCTCATCCAGAATCACCACCCTTTGTCCTGGAAGAGAAGTTTTATTTTAACAAGAAGTGATAAACATACTGTGTCAAGTGGAAGGACTATTTAGTAATTTTCATCATCCAAAGCGTTCGAACCCAGACCCTTTCGGTTGTCTTGAAGCAGCTGTCACTTACACATGAACAACCAAACGATGCAGTTTGTTTGAATGGTGGGTCTCAAGCCCTCCCTTGTATTAGCAGTGGGCCTCACCTAGCACGGTGAGCTGGGCGTGGCTCTTCATGGTGCCCACGTCGCAGGTGTAATGGTCCGTGTCCGACCTCTCCAGAAAGAAGATGGTCAGTGACAGCACCACGCCGCTCTGCCTCATGACATACTTCCTGCCCGACCTGAGCTCCACCATGCCCTTCAGCCAGGTCACTCGCTTGGCCGGACGCCTGGTCTCGCACTCCAGGGTCACCTTGCCCTTCTCCTCCCCCCGCATCTCTCGCAGCTCCCGGGAAAATGTGTGCTGGAGCTCTACACAGACGAAATTAAATATTTTCATTATAGTTTTTTCAGGATTCTCTAGATACCGTAAATACTGAAAATTAGGGTGAATGTGAACATCATACTTATAGTATTGAGTCAGTAAGCAGATGCTTTTATCTAAAGCAACTTACAGTGAACTCAGACACTTGTCACTAAGTTTACAAATGTCATTGGGGTAAGCTGAGGACAAGCTGAGGCTCAAACCCAGAACCATTTGACTATGAGTAAAACAACGTATCCCCTGCACTATCCTGTGAATTTTCCCTCACCTCTGATCTCCAGCTTGGCTCGGGTGGCGATGCCATCCGCCTCACAGCAGTACTCTCCAGAGTCTTTGATGGTGGCATTCTTGATCACCAGACGCACCTCGTTGTTCGCCACGCTGATCACATACTTGGGGCTGGGTCTGATCGGGTGGCCGTTCTTCATCCAGCGTATGGTGGCCTCGGGCTTAGTGATCTCACAGCTCAGCTCCGCGTCTTCTCCCGGCACTGCTTTCACGTTCAGCATCTCCCTGAACACACGCACCGGCTTCTCTGCAATGGAACACCACAGAGTATTCATTGTTTTTTAATATTAAGAACATATCATGAACACATCAGGAAATAATTATTTAATCTTCGACCTGGTTGTTTACCTCTAACGAAAAGCATGGTCCTACAGCTGAGGTCTTTGATTGTGAAGACCACATCTCCAGCATCGAGCAGAATGGCATCTTTGATGACCAGTGTGTACTGGCGACCATTGTTGACCACCTGAAGCCGGCTGTCACTGACCACCAGTTGGCCATTAATAGTCCAGGTAGGCTCTTCGATAACGTCATGGGACAGAAGACACTCAAAAGTGCAGTTTTCCCCTTCCAGCACAGAGGTTGTCTTCAAACGTTGGACAATGGTTATGTGCAAGTCTGGAAAATCAATAGAACTGTAATGAATATACCTTCACAGCAGCTTAGTGTCATCAATTCACATTAAGTGTGAAACTATTTATAAGAAAATGATAGGTGGTGCATTATAGCAACACTATAATGCTTGATTTGTTTTATCTTGTTTGTTCATTTGCTTTTTTTTGCTTTAAATTCCATTTAGACATTCAGCAAAACTTTGTGACATTTCTGGAATTACAATATATTCATGAAAAGTTGAACAATATCTATATATCTACACTATGTGTTCATACTCACCATGCACAGTTACCTTAGCCTTGGTTTGGCTGGTGCCCAGGTCACATGTGTAGTGGCCAGCATCGTCCTTACAGAGACTATGGAGGATGAGGGTCATGGACCTCCCAGAGTGAAGCAGCTCCTGCTTGTCACTGGGGGTCAACACCACGCCATCCTTCTTCCACACAGGACTCACAGCCTCCTTGGAGGCTTCACACTGCAGACAGACCTTGCCCTGCTCCTCTCCCACCACATCCTCCAGAGACCTGAGGAACACCGCTGGTCTCTCTGGGTGAATAGAAGAACACAATGTAATTATGTTGTTTCTTGGGTTTAATAAAGTGAAAATTATTATTAAAATTATAAAAGTATTCCTGAAGTCCTATGAGCATCACCAACCTTTCACTCTCAGTGTGGTCGTCTCGGAAACGGGGCCAGCTTTGAAGGTGACCCTGCTCTCCTGTGGGCGGAGCTTCCTGATGGTGAGGCTGTGCATGGTGCCCATGTTCTGGATTCTGTACACGGCGTTGGAGTAGAGCCGGCAGCTGTTCAGGAGCCACTCCACGTTGGCCACCACGTAATTTAGCTCACATGAAAAGATGGCGTTGTCGTCCTCTTCTACCTCCACCGGCTCAAGGTTTTTCACTAACTTCAGCCTGCGCACTGTGAACAAGAAGATAAGCAATGAATAACTGTAATCATATAAAGGTCATGTGGTTAAAGTGGGTACGTATAGGACATCAATATCATCATCTGACCTGATAATGAACACATAATGTGGTTATTGTCCATCAACATCAACTGAAATCCTGAATTTCCCGTCTGGAATCAATAAAGTATTATCTTATGTTGTCTTAAATACCAAATGTGAATACCTTGTCTCTTCTCTTTGTGGCTCACCTTCGACCTTGACATGTGCGGTGCTCTGTGACCCCCCCGCCATACAGTGGTACGGTCCCCCGTCCATCCCCAGCAGCCCGTGGATGGTAAGCTCCGCCCGCGTTCCGTCTCTCTTCATGCTATACTTGGTAGAGCTCTTCAGAGCCGTGCGACCCTTGAACCAGCGGACGGCCCTCGGCGAGGGGGCGAACTCACAGCTCAGTGTCACGGCGGCGTTCTCCTTGACCTCCACGTCGTCCATGTGGTGAACCACCTGGAGAGGGCGCTCTGGAGGGGACCGAGTACAAGGCATCATTGTGAGATGATTTGAAAAGAGAGCTCCACTATTGAACTTCAACTATTGACATAGTTGACTTAGATATTGACACAGCATTTAAACATTTAAATGCTGTGTATTGATTAAATGTTGACATGATATATACTGTATGCCACTTGCTTTTATGTGTATGTACATACATACATGCAGCACTAGCTCACCTTTGACAGTGAGCTTGGCGGTGGAGTGGCTCTTGCCCGCGGTGAACACCACGGGGCCAGACATGGAGCTCTCTGTGGAGGTGAAGCAGAGACTGTGGATGGTGCCCTCCCTGTCCATCCTCACCACTGGACTGGGCTCCAGGACCTCCCCGCTCAGGGTCCACCGTGGGGGCCTCCCCGACCTCAGGCTGGTCTCCACCTGGAACAGCGCTGGTTCTGGCTCCATCACCTCCACAGAGGACATCCCATGCACTATCTTGATAGCCTGCTCTGCACACACACAGCCAAAAGACACGTCACTACCATGGAACAGCTTTTTTGAGAAAAAACTTTTACTACAGTGACTTTTTAACCCTAACCCTAACCCTAACCCTTAACCCTAACCCTTTTTTTGTTAGATAGGTAAGGCATCTTGCTCAAGGATGCCTAAAAGTAGACTGCAGACATTGGGGTTCAAACCTAGAACTAGGCTGGGAGTCAAACACCAAAAGCACTTGTGTTTGACTTCTCAAAGTAACTAAAACATTGAACATAACATGAGGAGGAACATCTCACCCTCCACCAGAAGCTGACAGGAGGTCTCATCATCCCCGGCGTCGCATGTGTAGGTGTCTTCGTCGGAGGAGCAGACGTCATCGATGGTCAACTGCCGGTAGATGTCTTCACTGATCAGTTGATACTTCTTACCCGTCGTCAGCTCCCTGCCATTCTTGTACCACCTAACCTGAGCATTAGGGCGGGAAACCTGGCACTCCAGCAAGCCCCGGTGGCGATACATGGCGATCTTAACCCTCAGAGGACGCGCTATCTGGACTGGTAGCTCTACAGGAAAGGAGGGAATATCAGACCTTAATGCGTGGGGAGATATGGAAGTGCTGTGGTCAACCGTCACCTGATTCTTGAGATAATATCTAATATCTAGAATTTGCTTCCGTTTATTGCGATTCTCAAAATGTGCATGTTGTCTATTGGAGGAAAAGATTTACAAAACGTATCTCAATCAAATTGCTGACTAATGTCTGATTAACATTTAAACCAACCTATTGGGTTGTCTAAAATAGAGTATTGTGTGTTTTGCCCAATGTCTTTGTTTATTGTGATGATGTATGACAATTGACATTCCTGGTGAGTTTTAAAAAAAGCCTGTTCTCTCACCTTTAACTGCAAGAGTTGCATAGGATGACACTCGCTCTGCAGTGAATTTGATCTCTCCGGCATGTTCTGGCCTAACTGACTTGAAGCTTAGGATGTGAGTATTACCTGCAAAGACACACCATTTCCAGAGGTTTAATTGCTGATTCTGATTATGTTAACAAGAGCCAGTTTATGTCTCTTCATTAGAGCACAAAAACAAACCCAATCCCAAATGATTCATTTTTAAGCTGACATAATGTTAGCATTACTGATCTCATGCTTGTTGAATGTTAGCTTCATATTCAACTAAAAAGTATCAAGCTCAAATAAGACTTGATCCTGAAGAATAAGGACACCAGACTTGATCTGTTTCCAATACTCCAGTATGCTAGTGCCTGCCCACCCTGGTGTCTGATCTTGATGTTGTCTCCAGGCCGGACCCTGCAGTCATCTCGGTACCAGCGGCCCTCCAGATCCTCCTGGTTGACCTCACACAGGAAGCTCACCGTCTTGCGCTCCATTGTGTCAACATCCTCCAGCTCCTTCACAATGTAAATGTCTCTGGCTGCAAGAGTATGATATAATTGTACTGAAGCTTTGTATAACTGGGGGTCATTCAGGGACACAGACAACATCATGAAAACACATAAAAGAAGCAGGAGCAGACGATGACAAGATGGCACAAAATTGGAAAAACAGTGTTGATAATTCTAACAAAACGTCAATGTCAAATATGTTTGCATACAACATCAATGCGGCTTTTAATGTCCTGTGTGAAGCACTTCGGAACTTTGTTTTGAAGTGCTCTATGAAGAAAGTAAATTATTATCATGTATTATTACTCTCTTGGGTTTGTAATCTCTTTATTCCATCTGCTTGGCAAACCATCTGAATCACACTCACACAAGTTGCATTTCCCAATCTTTCCTATGCAAAAAAAAAAGTCCTATGCATTGCTATGTTCTAGAAGAAGAACATCAGGTCATTCAAGTTCTGCCTTCCCATTTTCCTCCAAACTGTTGACTGTTGACCCATCCAACCACACCCACCTGTCACCGTGAGTCTACAGGTCGTCTCTACTTCATGGGCTTGAAACGAGATGGCGCCGGCATCCCCCAGCGCCACCCTGGTCAGGGTGAGTGTGTGTTTCTTCCCATGGGTGCTGATGCGACAGTTGGGCTTGGACTTGAGGCGAAGGCCGTCCCTGGACCACACGCCCTCTATGTAGGCCAGGTTGAGCGCCACCTCAAAGGAGCAGCTCTCACACTCACACACCTCTGTGTCCTCCAAGGCCTTCACCACCTGTAGACGGTTCTCTGACAAGCATTTAACAAGCGAATGTTAATCATGTATGCAGAGTCACTCCAATGCTATTCACAATACAACGCTATAATCACAGCCTAATGCTAACCACTGTCCAATGCTAACCACAGCCTAATGCTAACCACAGTCCAATTCTAATCACATGATGTGAATCACATGACTCTGTTAGTTGTATATAGATCCTATAGACACTATGCTACTGTTTATTATACAATTTTATTATACTCACTGGCAGCAGCCACTATCCCTCCTGGTATGTTGTCGGACATGTTGAAGGTGAGCAGATGCCAGATGCTCTTTCTTCTCCTACTGGCTGAAAAGAAAATGGGTTTAATCGTAGGCCTATACATATAGTATAAAGATAGCCAAGTAGTGTATCTGAATGACATATATTTTCCAAAATACTTGATGGTCTTTGGAAGATGTTTCTGGATTGCTCTGGAAGTTATTCATTTAATAAAATGATACTTGAATGCAGGGGGAATT
>OMNS01057165.1:1497-20327 GCA_900303225.1 Laemonema laureysi | reverse complement strand
TGGGGGTGCAGCCTTCTTCAATATCACCCTGCCATCTCTAAATGGCAGTACAGGCACTTGGAATATTTGGGCTTATCAAGAAGATGGAAACACGTGGCATTACTCAAATATGACAGACGTTCTGTCATGTCTGTTCATAATGAAGAGCTGATCTCAGCAACACTGTATATGGTCTACAAATAATATAGTAATATAGTCAGCTAGTCACGCCTCCAGCTCCTCTATGCTGCGAGAACCACAACTGAGACCGCAGAGGAAGCCAATGATGATGCTGAGGGCATTATTAACTGTTATGATCTGATTGTCTTGGTAACATTTTAGAGTGAGATGAGCCAGAGAGGCTGGCTCTTGGCTCTGAGTTGATGTTATGCGTCCCAGGAGCTTTGAGGGACAACCCAATCGTTACTTCATCCACAACGTGACATTTCACCTTGCGTCATTCAGCAAACACTATATTCACAAAGAAGTACCCAGGAAGATCCAGATGACAGTTGGATTTCCAAAAGTGTTTTCCACGGTTAGAAATATGCTCTTGTATGATATGATATGATCTTTTTAAAACTATGAATTTGCAAAAATAAGTAGTGACAATGTTTATGACCTATTAAGATATCAAAATGACTTTAATCAAATCTATATCTTGATAACTGTATTATCATTTCGGACCTGAACCTTTTCAATAAATAAACACTACAAGTTGTTTTTCATGGCACTATTTGAGATATTTGAACAACATGAAATATATGATAATAATAAAAATAATATTTTCACAGAGGCATAATCCTCAGCACACACAACCCCTGCTGTAATAAACCAACCTTGAGCTAGAACAGATGTTTTCTTCAGGGGGTAATGGTTTCCTGGTATTCCCTTGTCCTGTGTTCAATAAACTCCACTCTCACTGTCTTTGTTCATCGGCAGCAATGAACAAAAAACTACTCCCTCCAGCGCGACCCCATTGCCAAACTCCTATCCGAACATCATCTTGTATCTTGGACCAATTCCTCAATGTTTATTTTTCAAAGTTCCAAAGACCATGCCTAGCTCGGTAGTTTTGTGTTCCAGTCCCTAACGCAGATACAGCCTGTAGCGCTTTCTCTTTTTTTCTTTTTTGTTTCCCCCTTTCGCGTTGGTGAAGCCCGCTGGCAAACAGCTGACATATCTGTCCTCAAAGGCGAGCCTCCAAAATAGCCTTCTGTCATGATGGGCTCCAAGATAGCCCTGGCCTTGCCCGCGGGAGACGTCTCCTAGCATCTATACAGCTATCACCAGACCTGCACTTGTATATAATACTTATGTTTTGATGGGATTTTCAAAGTCATTAAAGGTTATTTGGTCCATCCCGTCTCCACTGGTAGAGCATGATATTTAACACCGCCAGGATTAAGGGGTAATTTCCCACCCCTGCTAAGAATATATGCACTATACAAAGTATTGCAAGTCACATTAGATAATAGTGTCCACCATGTGGCATATATGTAAGTGTGAATCCCCTCTCTAGTCTCAGCTTTAACCAGTGTGTCCCACAGCCCATTTCATCATGCAGATTGTGTTTTTATCTAATATTTTATGCACTAAACTGTACTACACATGCATGCGCCACACATTGTGAGCTCTTATCCTTTTAGCTTATGAACAAATCCATATTTCCTCTTTGATTTTGCATTGTGATGCAGAGGTCAGAACCATAAAACGCCATAATCCTCCTTAGAGAGTTTCCCACCAATGCCACAGTTGAAAGGTCATCAGAGATTAAGCATTTGGGGCCAATCACTCCTGAGCCCCTGTATAACTGTGGCTGAATGGCTTCCTGAGGCATGGAGTTGACCTCATAGGAAATTAGTTGCTGGTATAGCTTCCCTCTGAGTCAGCACATGGGGCCTAGCTCTAGGACAGATCTCTGAACGCACACACACACAAATTCATCGTGGCAAACCGCCCACTTGTTGTGCCCGCCCCCTTCCACTCACACACCACATTGGGGAGGAATATGTTGAGATAGTACAGATGTTCCACCAACTTGTTGTTGTTGTGTCCATTTTGTAAGGACTTCCCCTTGTGCAGTAGACAAGAGGGGACAAAGCCCCGCCCCTGCCCTCCTCCAGCATTGTTTGGCTCTGGGCTTGACGGACAGGCCCATGTGTCCCTGAGCCTCACTAAGTCCGGTGAAACTCTAGCAATGGTATAATCTCGATGCCATCTCACTCTCGCAGGAAAATAACTCAACATCTGAGACTGAAATAGTGGTGTCGTACAGAATCAAAGTGATCTCCTGTTCATGCAGAGTGCTCTCTCACATATTTCCTTGAAGATTGTGTTTTCCTTCATTCCTCCAGTTTGATTGTATCACTCCACAAATATGAAGGTATAGTTCCCCAAACAGGAAGGGAATCAAAAAAACCTCTAGGTCAAGTTTTCGGGGTGCATGCATACACAGTGAAATGTATATTTCATCTGAGAAGTAGAATTGACGAATGATCAAAGATTATTAAGATCCAGAGGTAGAAGACATTAGATGAAGACGAGGTGATGGTATATCCTGTCAGTGGTATAAAGAGGCTAAAAATAGCGAAGCAATAAGAGGAACAGTGGCAACGCGAGGATGTGTTGAGACTTTAGAACGCGACATTCAACAGCTGAACTCTCTCCACCTAAGCCTTTGGGAGTCCCACTTTTGGACGCTCCATCCGCGCGTCGTGTTTCCTCCGGCTCAGGCTCTTTACACCTGAAAAACAGTCTAACTGGTCGGGGGCCGGCGGATCTAGCTTTGCTCAACACACAGGAATCACACCTGCGTCACTTCTTCACAATCTGGCTGGTCAACGGATTACGAGGACAAAAGGTCAATGTTGCCCTGCCAGCACAGCCTGGCTTGCCAAACACAAGGCGAGTCTGGTGTTTGGCAGGGCTTGAGGAAACAGTAGCGATTAAGTACAGTTTGATCTGAACTTCAGTACTCGTTATGGAGATAACACACGAAAACCAGCTAGAACCAGTTTGACTTCGCATTGTGGTTCTTTCTTTAAGGCGGTATTTGGAGTACCCATCACAGCATTCAGATCCCCTTTTGAAATACTCCAAATACCGCCTTAGAATGCCCCCTGATTTTCCCATTGGTGGAATTAAATTAGGTCAATGATATCGTATTTCAGAATCATTTAAATTAACTGGATGGTCATGTGACAAGGATTATCAATATTATTTATAGGCACTCTATCGTCCCACTTGAGGTGTGGAAGCAGTGGCATTCAAACTCCTATAATAGAGCTTTAATTACAAGGCTGGGAATGTATGCTCAGCATATCGTCCAGTCCTCTTTAACTGTTGTTTAACTTGTTGTTGATTTAATCTATGAAAAAGTCACCCATGCTCTCTGGCTGGCAAAGCTCAGTGGGTCCACTTCTGACCTAGTTTACTGTGTGTGTACACACCACCGCCATCAATCAACAACAACAAACATTGAATGTTTTAGCACATGTTTTTAATGACATTCCACGTCAACAATAGAATGAACGTGACTTTTGTTTTCACGACATACTTATTTTTTTGCTTTCTTTTTGGAGTCTTTCTTCTTTGCAGGGGCCTCCTCTTCTTCTTTTCCTGTTGCAGCCTTGACTCGCTTCTTTCCCAGCGGAGTCTTTGCATACCAGTTCTAGGAACCGACACAACAACAACAACATCAAAAACAGCATCATACGCAATTAAACCACCGACAAAATGTGATGCATGAACGAATCACTGCGTTTGGATCGTACTTTAAGGGCCTCCTCCTCGTCCTGAAACACGGGGTTGAACTTGGCTAGTGGCGGAACGAATTCGGCGGCGGTGAGGGGTCGACTGGACTGCTGGAGGAGGCGGCGTTCTGTCAGCACGCTGCGAATCACCTGTACCATGTGACCCGGGGTGTAGCCGTCTGAGATCTTGGCCAGAGAGCTGAGGTCCAGCGCCCTGGTCACCTCCCCGCCGTGCTTCCTCACCAGCTGCTTCCACAGCACTGGAGGCAAGCCCAGGGTCAAAGGTCATATGTCATGCCAACCAAGAGTGGTTACACGAGTAAACTGTGGATGTGGATGTGTATGTGTATTTGTACCATATCTTGCGCTGTAGTCGGGCCTGGGAATCAGGATGATTTTGTTGTATACTTTGCACAGCAGCTTGATGTCTGCACTCAGAGGATCCTGTGTTGTTCCTATGACTAGAACACGATCTTCTCCTCTGATCGACTTGAGGGCCTTTGGGAGATCTTTCTTCAAGCGCTTCGGATCTAACTGAGAACACAGGAGAGAGAGAACTCCAGTCCAAATGACCTATATTGAATTTATAAAAAAGCAAGGTATGGGAAGGTTCTCTGTTGTTAGATGGCTCCTGGATACCTCCTTCTCCTCCTTGGGGACTTTCTTGTAGAACATCTTCTCTGCATTTCCGATCCATATAACCGAAGGCTGCATCAATCTGGCCACCTGTAGTGTAAAAAGGTAATGTTGAACTCACATTCACTTTTCAGTTGTCACACTCGATAAAGTGTCACGCAATTTTACTTCACATGGAAGCAAATCTTTTCTTGTCATATAAACTGATTTTGTCTCTTTCTTTGTACAGCTATAACAGAGATTTACAATATTTGGCAGCAGTTGTACATGTAACACTTGTGTCTTTTCAATGAAAACTGGTGCATTACCTTGAAGACCATGTGAAGCATCATGGCCAAACCACTCTTGCCGGGGTACTTCCCCGTCGTGTTCAGTGGGGAAAGATCAAAGAGCGTGGCCCCTGTCTCCTGGCAGATGGCATGGACCAACATCTTCTTCCCCACGCCCGCTGGACCCACCAGCAGAATGGCTTTTATCAGCGGGGACTTCTCATGGACTATCTGAGAGCCTGTCCACAGAATACACAACATGAGGATTTCACACTGTTCACTGCGTAGCCCCAGGCTGAAGTCGATCCCACCCCACTTAAAAAGTGAGTAATGTGAACACTTTCTTAGCCCTGGGCTAAACCATCTTAGCCCAGGGCTAAGTAAGAGAGCCTCGGGCTAATCACAGATCCAGCAGTCCTACTATGTTATAGCAGATTTTCTGGGGGGAGGCTGCACAGAGCCCTGGCCGGAAACCAGAAAATGCAATGGTCTGAGTCAGGCCTTGATTCTACAGAGAGAAAAAAATGGTATTTGCGGAATTTGTGGATGAAGATTTCAGAAGAGGAAGGAGGATTCAAGTCAAGTCAAATCGCTTGTATTTGTATAGCCCTCACAGTTACAGTCTCAGAGGGCTTCTGGAGGAGGGGAGGGTGGCACGCAACTGAGATCATGACCTGGATTAGAAAAAAAAACCACAGCCCCGATAAGCACTGGAAGGCCCCAGTAGGGAGTTAAGCCGTTCTTTCACCTAAAGGCAAGACTGCATACAGGGCCAGAACCTGGCGCACATCAGACAGAGACGGCATGGGCTCGATGTCGTTCTGCCGCAATGTGGTCCCGAGGTAGCTGTAGTCGCCTAGGACAGGGGGAAACAGAACATAACACTTGTTGCAGAGATTGTCACACCAGTATGAATGGTAGAAGTCATAGCCAGATTTCATGCAAAGGCCAGATGAGGGCAGCATTTCTCCACATAAAAACACTCCAGGGTTCTGGGTTCAAGAGTTTTACCCAGCTTTTTGTATTCACAAATGCAAGTTGCAGATGATTGGTTTCTATGTGATTGAAACTTACCTGAAGAACAGGAAGATTAATTTTAACGCCGAACTTAATATAAACAATGGGTATTACCTTGGAAATCGTGCAGCTTCACATCATCTGCCTGTTTCAACAACCCTTGTTCCACCAGCTCCCGAAACAGAGAATCAAACGTCCTAATACATGAAATACAGGAAATCTTTGGAGCGCTTATACCGTCAAACACAGGAATTAAATGGCTGGACACAAATGAAGATGTGTTAGGCTCACTGGGGGGAAGGATAACACCTCACCTGTCAGAGGTCAGATCTTTTTCTTTCTTTTTCCTCTTCCCACTCTTTGATACTTTCTTTTTCTGGAAAGCAATTTATATTTCATTTAGTATCCAAGGGCAACAATACATTATCAATGAATGCTGAATGATAAACATCTACATTTCTCTCCCACCTTGACACTAGCTTTGGTCTTGCCTCCCTTGTCTTTATCCACAGTTAGCTTCCAGCTAGCCAGCTCCTGCCTCATCAGCTCATCCACCTGACACCAGCAGAGAGGAAAAGTTGTTGTACTCACCTCAGTACACACCGATATGATTTGCATTAGAATAGCAGTAACAGTATGAATAAACGAATGATGTATATTATGACCTGCAGGCGGATCTCAGACTCAATCAGTTTCCTCTTATCTTCTTTGATCAGCTCGGCCTCGTGTCTCTGAGTGAAGTTCTCTGACTCGCTGCGGTTCTGCCAGACGTCTGCCATGCAACAACTACTGCCATCAGATTCAGCCTCCTCACTACATGCAATGTGTTGTAAATTGGTGTAACATGTAGAAAGAGTTTTCACGAAAAGCCGCCGTGACGACTATCGTGACAGCATTTGTTTTTAGAATGCTTGTGAATCATCCATCTAGTTGGTTCACTCAAAAGAGGGACGGGGGCAGTGACATCATCGGGGAAGTATAAAATTGTTAGGTTTCATAAAAGACAGCAGAAGACATTGTACCTCCATACGTCTTGCTTCTCACTTCAAGGTCAGGTAGAAATGCAGAGGGTAACATCTTTAAACCCGCCTCTTCCTCCTGTGGGGAAGGAGAAGGCTGTGTGACCATACCGAGTGCATTGCATTGCTACACACACTTTGTCTGTGGGATGTTGTGGGGTGGTTGCTTAGTGAATAATGACTCCACAGTCAACACTGCTCCGTTTTAATAGCGCTTAACAACTCGTACTGCAACCTGACCTCCTCTCCTGCCTTCCCCTTGTCTTTCTTCGTCTTTTCCTTGCTCGCATCCTTTTCCTTTGGTTTCTTATTGACTTCCTCCTCTTCCTTCGCAGCGATTTCCTCCATTAGCTAAAGAAAAAAAGAAAGCTAATCATATTGGCCAAAAAAAAAAAAAAAAAAAAAACATATTTTCTGTCTATGGCCTAATGATGAAAGGACAACCTCACCTGTTGAGGTGTTTTTTCAGCAAAGATAAGAGTGGAGCCTCCATCTTCTTCGTCTGGGTAGTCCGGGAAAGATCCGGTGGCGTCGCTGGAATTTGATTAGGTAAAAACCCAAAGGAAGTACGTGTAAGTAAGTGTAATCACTCCGAATCCGAAAGTACAGAGAACAACATACTAACCCCCTCTTCAGAAATGTAATGTCTCAAATGGCCTCCAATTCAACGACTGATCTTACCGGCATTCAAAGAACCACTGGCGGATCTGTGTCCTCATGTTCTCCTTCGTGTCGGGCCCCTCCACGTCTCGCAGCTTATCGGTGACCGTGACGATGGAGTCCTGGTAGTCCCGCTCGTGCTCCTCCTGTTTCACCCGCCTGCTGGCTTCATTCCTCTGGGCGGTGGCCGCTGCAGGGCACAGCTTCCACTGACCTGGCTCCATAGCCTTTAGAAATATGGGAAGGGGATGAGGGCCATAGGTGGGCGCTATATGGTCTGCACCACATTGTGGTCCGCTTTCGTTGTATCCTCGGAGCATGTGTCACACAACAATCTTCAGAAAAGTATTGGAAAGAGTAAGAGTGAAGCTGTATGAACAACATATTCATTTTTCTAAATGTAGGTAATGCAGAATGTGTGGCGGACTTCAGACACTAGACAAGGGATTCACAGAGGATGTAGAGAAGTATTGCCGATCCTAAACCCTTTGACTCACCATTCCCAGAAAAATTAGCTCCTCTTCTCGCATGATCTTGGTCCTCTTCCTCTGCATGTACCCCCTCCACACCTGTCAAAAAGTTAACACAAAATTACACTAATCAAGTGTAGACCTCACATTTTTAAGATCCAAGAATCCCAGGAAGAAACCCAGGTCCCAGAACGATTTGGCTGGGAGTCAAACACCCTAATGAATGAGACAGCACCTTCTGAATGCAGAGAGCAGCTGCCCCGGTGTCTATTACGTGCTGGTCCTGAGCAACGCTCTGCCTCCTCTTGTCCCTCTGGATGTCCCTCATGAACCTGGCCCTGAGCCGGCCCTGCCGCGCCCTCTCTGCTACCTGCAGGATCTTGATGGCTTCCTCTAGGCTCATGGCCTGGGATAATAGTGGCTGTATGGGGGGGTGGTGGTGATAATGACGATGATAATGACGATGATGATGATGATGATGATGATGATAATGAGGATGATGAGGATGAGGATGAGGATGAATGTATATATAGTATATTAATATATACAGTACAATAATGCTTACAGAAGTAACATTCTTCTTAAAAACTAGATAGAAAAAGTCCAATTCACTAATAATCAACGGTGGATTCAGTATTAATAAATGCATACGTGTGTGAGGAAATGAATGAATAACAAATGAATGCATTCATGAATTGCTCACTCGCTTACTCTCACAAACTTACTTTGGTTTTCTCTGTGACGTCCATCATGCTAATGATGTCTGACAGCATCTTGCGTCGCTCCTGTAGCTCCTTGGTGCGCTCACTGATGAAGTAATGAGGGATGGGGATCTCGATGTCGGCCTAAAGAGTAAACATCATCAGAGGACATGTCTGCTCTACTCGGCCTGTGATACTCAACAGAACATAGATACAGTGAAGGGAACGAGATGAGTGCACTCCCACTCAAAGCTCAGCAGCAATATTGATAGAAACTGAAACAATGTAAGTCAAAGGCAAAATAAAAATAACAATAAGATAACAATATAACAATATATATATATACTGTATATATTGTCTAGGGAGGAAATACTCCTCTGGTGATGAGTAGTTGTCTTGCCTACTGATATTGAATGCACTTATTGTAAGTCGCTTTGGATAAAAGCGTCTGCCAAATGACTATAATGTAATGTAATGTAATGTAATATATATATGTGTGTGTGTGTGTTTTTTTTTCTGTGAACATGTAAATATACAGTTGGCTATTAGGACTGAGAAAGTCATAGGATTAAATAAAATAGAATAAAATAAACTAGGACTAAAATAAAGAATGTGCTCATGTGCAAATTAATAACATTTCTCAGTCACTTACAGGTGTAAGCTTCAGATCTTGCAACAAATCGTCCATGTAGTGGTACTCAGAGAACTCCTTCTCCACCATCTCATTCTTGAGCTCCACGATCCGCCCCATCACCCCGTCGAGGACCTCCCGAATGAGGCGCCTCTTCTGGGGCTGGAGGACCTGGTCGTAGGCCTCCTCCAGGTGTCTGAAGACGCGGAGGTAGCGCACGTACAGGGTGGTGAGCCGCTGGAAGAACACCACCCTGTCCTTCTCCGGGCGGGGGGCCTGTGCGGGGAGCTCCTGGGCCAGCAGACTGCTTAGCTCCACCTGGGCGTCAGCCCACAGCTTGTTATATGTACTGTAAGACAGAGACCAGACCACACAGAGAGAGTCTATGGCTACTGTCTTGGGTTCAAATCTTCTTAGTGCAACATACAGTGTGTAGCAGATGGTCAATCAGTGATACGATTATGACACATACTGGGGGGGGGTTAATTAATACAGTAAACAGTATTAAACGAGCTAACTAAATGTAATCTCCTTTTGTGATCTTTTTCCATGTCTTCTATGATGTTCAACGTAGTAGTCTATGCCATTGTGTCAGTGTTACTAAAATAATACCATAATTTAGTAAGTTTTTGCTAGTCTCTTAAACTTTCATAGTGAAACAGGGGGTTCACTTACCCTTTCAAAATATGCAATGTATGGATTAGATACAATTGGACTCAGTAAAAGTAGGCCTATAAAAGTTAGTAGGTTAGTAGGCTATCCTGCAGTAAGCCGCTAGCATATTAGCTATTAGTTATTATGCCATTAAGTTTGCTGTAACGTTACCTGTGTGACATGTCTCTGTGACCGAAGCGCTTGATTAGTATATTTTCATTACGGGTTCATACCCTCTCTAATATCAGTGGTTCGTTCAAGGTTCGAGTAGGAAACCATCGTTTGGTCTGTCTCTATGGCAACCATTAACCGGATATAGGTAACGTCGATCCCTATATGCATATATCCTCCAATTGCGTTGAGTTTTAATTATAAATAAGATGGTGAACTTATAGTAGTACTAGTAATAATACACATGTATTTCAAGGACTTTGTGAATTGCATAGAAATTGGAAATCCTTTTTTCATAAAAAAGGTTTTTCAAAGCAGACACACGAGGGAGCCACTGGGTGACGCCAAATCTTTAGTATACGGCTGTCATCCGTATTCTACTGCAAAAGTTGTTCAAACTCGCTGCATATAGGCTATAGAGCCTATATAAAAAGTAGGCTGTTATTATATTAAGCTACTTATATTGATAACCATTCATTCGAGGAAAATACCGGTATAGCGATAACTTTTGGAAGGAACAACAGGCCGACTAACTTTGACAGCGTGGTGCGCCATCGATTCTAATCTGCAAAGTATTCTGGTCATAAATTTCAGAGACCGTTTCTTGTGGAAGTGCGATGGAGCAAGGCGGTCTCTGTCTGTGCTCAAGCCAAGCATCGACATTTTAAATAGCTGACTGGTCCACCATAAGCTCGTGTCGGGCCAGTGAGAAACACCTCTCCCCAGCCAACAAGTCACCTCAAGTAACTTTGGAAACTACCTACTTTATTTTTGTATGTCTTTTTTATTAGTATTTTTTTTAGTTTGGACCGATATGCTATCTACTCCAATAGTATAATGTATTACTTCAGTTCTGTAGTTTTAATATTTCAGAAAATAGGATGGCTAATTTAAGTTGAGTTAAATTGTATTAATCAACTATTCGGGTTTGGGGGAGGACAGAGGAGGGGCGCATGCAACTGTGAGCGACTGCCACTTGAAGGAATTGAACCCAAGATGTCAACATTGCCATACCACCCACTCAAAATCGATTCTATTACATTCAAGAAGCTCGCTCATCGTATAAAACGGGACGCATGACTTCTAGACGGTCGTGATCGCAAACTGCTGTCTTTTCTTGTCTGGACCAAAAGAAAGCCTGGGGATATTTGCAGAAGAAAACAATACGAAAACCTATAAAAGAAGAAAGCATCTTTCACTCCTTAACTTGTAAGTTTGTAAATTAGACAATAGATTGTTTTGAAGTTTTATTTATATTGTAATGCATTTGCTGCAATGCAAATCACATTGAGGATACACTTATCTTATATTAAACCACGAAGCATGGTGGGCACACACCTGCTTGGACATGGAAAAAAATATTAAATTCTGCAGCCAAAACTCAATCTTGATAGTCTAGTTATTAATCAAGATAGCGTTTTGACTGTTACTTGACTGTTATAGCAATTATTTTCTCCCTTACACTCAAGAAACATATCGAACGTAACGAAAGTTTTTTTTCTTTAATAAGAAAGCCTTTGTGTTGCTTGTTAGACTGAATTATAGAGATAAATGATGTGATTTAACTTGTGTTTCTCGCTTGTGTTTACAGAGAGAGTGAAGCCATGAAGGTAGAGAAGAAATGCCACATACTGCTTACTATTGTTGTTCTACTCATCACCTCGGGCCAGTGCATGGACAGCAGGGAAGCCAGGTCCAAGGACCGGGGGACATTGTTGGATTTAATCTTGCAGGTTATGAGGGACAGCCAACAGCGGGACAAGCACGTCTCGCGGCGGTACAGCAGTGGACTCTTCACTGCACCGCAAGACTTAAAGTTCTCCTCCTCCTCCTCTCGCGAAAAGCCTTTCTATGTCTCTAGACTGGATAACAGTAGACCCATAGGTAAGCTGATGAGATTTATTATTAGGCACACATGATGATGAAAGCATAATCCTCATTTTACAGCGAGAGACAGCTGTCATTGGTGTACCGGCCAGGACACCTCCCTTCAAACTAATTAACCTGGAGATAACGAAGAGGTTAGCAGCATAATGAAAATAAGACATTTAAAAACATAACAACAATAATACTTTGAATTACATTCATCTGTATCAACTGAATTGTACTGGGGTGGGTGGGGGTTGTGAGAGGTTAATTTGCTATGATTCACTGTTCAGTGTTGTGCACGTAAACAACCACCCCAACATGCCACCACCACCACCACCCCTCCCACCCCCACAATACCTGATGATGACGTTGTGGATAATTCTCCACCAATAGCAAACAACTATGCAGAAGCATCACAAAGACCAGTTAATGTCACGTTTTCTTTTGCTTTTTACACTGCATGCAACCTTCCTATTCGTGTAGAGGCTGTTCCATTTCGTACAGTTTATTGGACCTTAGCTATTTGACTTAAGCAGAGATTACGTCCTAGACGTTGAGCATTGTTCATTTTCCGTGAAGGTAATGGTAGCTTGGGTCTCTGTTTGATGTCTCTGCAGGTTGAGAGCAGGCTTACTGTTGCTGTGTCATTAATGCCTTATATAACATAATACACCGTTGCACATCATACAGCTAAACGTTGTCATTAAGGCATGTCCAATTGACACAATGTTAAGGAACAAATAATGTTGTTTTGTTCTTTGTAAAGGCCTTGTTTGTGTTATTTTTTTCTGTGTCCTTGTTACAGTATAGACTTAGGCCTAATAGCATGTAATACATAATGTAACTACCTGTAAAAAAAAAAAATACCTGTAACGGCATGTACTTCATATGTAATAATATTATGGAACACTGTACTACACAGTGTGGTTAGGGTTAGTGTGAAACTTGCTTTCCCGCCTATTCCTAATCTTGACCCTTAACCCTAACCAACATGCCATTCCTAAACATTATTACATAGTAAGTACATGCTGTTACAGGTTGTTACATTGCTTATCACACAGTACTTACTTGTAATTACAATGTAACAAGACACTGTAATGTAAAGTGTAACCAGTGTAACCAGTGAAAATGGCACTTTCTGGGATTGTGCTTTATTAGTATTATATTACATTGTAATGTTGTATCCATTATTATCTGATATACTACTTCAAATCAACAACACTGCTGGCTTTAGGGTCTTGGTAAGGCAACTGGAAAAAAGCCTCTGTCTCAGACCAATGGCCAAAGGGAATTATCCTTTTGAGGGCATGAAATGTAACATCTTAGCAAGTGGTGCGTGTGCCTTTCCCCTGAGCACCAAGCTTCATGTAAGGGTGGAAGATGGGCTGCATGCGATACAAGACCAATCTCATTGTTTTCATACGCCTTGACGGGCCTTTTTGACCTCTCCTGCCATCCATCCTTTGCAACTGCTAAGTAAAGCGGTCTCAATCATGCCTGCGTTGTTGTGTAATGTTGGCTTTGCCTAATCGTTAGATTAATGTAACTCTTTGAGATGCATTGTGTGAAAATAATTCCTGACAGTTTGACATGACAATTGCAAGCCCACGGCGTAGATTAGTGTAATTGACAACAATTACACTCACCGATCTTGACCAAACACATTGATTGTTCAATTCCAGCAGCCAAACATGTTTTCCCATTGCTCCCATCATATTTCAGACTTAACCAACAATGCCCATAACTAGCACAAGGTTTTGTAGACATAATATTCCTGTAAATCTCTGTGGTAATCGTCTTACAACATGTAATAAACGGCATGTCTGGACCGGAACATTCTTACCACGGCGGCATCCGCTAAACTCAGTCATATGTGTGTCACTGCAGATTCATTCCCCACATCTGAGGGCCTGTATCATGCTAGCTTGTTAACTGATGCCATGGAATTATTTTGATGACATTGATCAGCATTACAACTGCCAAACAATAATCTCTTTAGCCTGTTAGCCGCCCCCAGAGAGTTCACACACCTTCATGTTGCCTTCATTCAATGAACGCGTGCTGAGTGTCATTCAAGCTGTTATACTTGTTGTGTCTATGTTTGGGTCAAGGAATGGTGTCGTATATATACAGTCTGCCGTGGTGAGGTTCTGAGCCTTGCTGTGATGTTTTGTTTGTATAATAGTTCATTATGTATGTTTTTATAGTTAGCTAAAAGTGCGTATTGATTGAAAAAGCGACCATGCTTTGTTTTGTCTTGCAGAAATAGCTCCTAGAGAGTTAAATCTGAAGGACAAATTCATTCAGCATTTCACAGGTAAGAAAACGAAGATCATTACTGTGCCGCTGTTGTATCATCTTTGCAATATTTACCCATAACCGTAGCTTAATTCATAGCAACATGTTAATTTAGTGCAGAAGAAAGCACAATAAAGCATAGATAATCCCTACATTTCACTAACCCCTCATAAATCTGTGTTCGCACCTTTTTTGGAAAGTTACTGTAAGGTTAGAAGTCAAGGCAGACTTAAACCATGAAGAAAGAACCAGGCGCCCACTGGTGAGGTGTAGACACCCGTTCTGCATGGGCTTTAGCTACAAGGGAAATGTGGCACATGGTCTACAGCAGCGGAGTCGCTGGCCCTGTAAGGTTAAGCTGATTATTTGTCTCAGGACCGAGTATGAACAGACTACACTATTGGTGTTAAAATCCAGAAGCTTGCTCTCTATGGCTGAACTGGTTAGGAGGGGGTCGCTGTAGCGGCGCTCAATCCCTCTTTGTATTTGTTACAGTGAAGCTGTGGAGGTGCTTATGTTATCCTGTTCAACTCGGCCACTTGAACTGTTAGCACTGGCATGCCGAGGGGTCACCGAGGGGTTTAATATGAAAACAATTGTAGCTTGTGAAAAACAAAAAAGAAAAATCATTCTGTTGTGTGCCTGATGAGAGCTTTTCTTTTAAGCAGGACCAGTCAAGTTCTCATCGGAATGCAGAACACATTTTCATAGACTTTATCACAATACGCGGGATTGTTCAAGACCAGCATGTATGTACACCTTTCTACTGTCGTGTTACAGCATTACGTCTTGTGAGCACTGTTTTATGCTGACCTTTGGAGTCCTTTCTATGTGAACATGGATGAAAGGAATTTTGTGAAATCATCTGTTGAATACATCCTGGCTCATCCACGGCTGCAATGACGCTTCGCACTGTTCTAGTTCAACCTCCCTCCACCCTACAGTTTCTTCAGTCCAAAAGCCTGCATTCATTTTTGTTGGGTTATTATTGGGGATTTTATATGATTTTGATGTTCAACAATCGAAACCTATTTTGCTACATTTGTACATTTTAAAAACTTGGTGCCAAATTGGCCATTTCATGCTTTCCAAATGTTTGTATTAATCAAATAACAATATTGAAGCAACACAGGCCATGTCAAAAAACCCAAAACACAGTGCATTACAAAACAGACTCTCGCTACAATGAACTTGATTAGACACAATCAGAAATTGACCAGACAGTCTAGGGTGCCTGTAATAAAGTTACTATCCAAGCTCCACTTGGTCCACACTGATCAATGTTTCAGACAAGATGTTTGGACACACCGAGTTTTACACATCAATCTGGTGAACTTGGAATAAACAAGCACATCTTGTTCCTTTTTCTTCATTTTCATATTAAAAATTGATTTACTATGACAATAAAAACAACAGAGAGTATGGTGGTACTAATTAAAGGGGAGTATGCATAACACTGACCGTATAACTTACCAAATGTTTTGTTTTACAAGGCACCCTTAACTGGAAAACCCTTTCAAGACTATTTTGCCATGGTTGTGCACATTGAAGAGATCAAAAAATACTTTGCTGTCAATGCTATGCACACAGGAATCAGATCACCATACCATATTCTCACTTCCTTGACTTTAGTTTTGTTTTTTTGCAGTGAAATCAAGCTTGATATTTATATATATATATATATATATATATATCTCGATATGTCGAAATATGAAACATATCAGACGTTGTTGCAATACAACTCTGGGAGGCCGCTTATTCAGTCTGACGCCAGCAGAGAGAGAGAGAAGAGAGAAACATGTGCAGACTGCTAGTCTTTCATCTCATACACTGGTCTCTGAGGACAGACTGTCAGACAGCCGGACAGGGCACAGATGATCAGTTAAAATCAACATTCAATTTATGCTCATTCATTTGTTGGAATGGAATGTGGACAAACATTTCTACTTGGGTCGAAGACCCAAACCCAACCGATTTTACTATTGTCCGTTCAAGCAAGTTAGGATTGTTTACTTTCTATCATACACACATATACACACACACACACACACACACACACACACCCCCCAAAAATACATTAAGTCCAGAACCCAGCTGCACCCATGTATTGCATACATACAGCTGGTTTCCACTGCTAAGAATGCAGGTAGGCCGTACGAATATAAATATGTTTTGCTTTAAATTGTGATGCAATGACATACCATAGCACTTGCCAATAATAGTGTTTTTGTCTTGTCTTTCAGACTACAAAAGATGCGCACGGTTGCTAACGCGATTAGCAATGAGTCCACTGTGCACGCAATCATAGACATGATGCATGTAAGTACCGCGGGTTCAAACGCTGTACATGGTGCTCATACACAACCCTATCTGCACCCTCACCATTTATTGTACATTGGCAAGGTCAAAGGGTTAAATTATCGCTAGAACATATTGCATTTGGATCTTGGTATGGCATCAAAGTTATGTTGCTTGAAACTCACATAAGATCACATAATAACTGTTCTCACAATACGAAACATGTGTTTCTTGTGCGTCTGTCCCACATTTATGCGGTAAATGATATACAGATTTATTTAGTTTCACATTAATAGTTTCTGGAACGAAACGGATGTGTTGATTTGCAGCTGGTCATATCTAATGAAACGAAAAATTTCATGTGTGTACCGTGCGTGTCTATTTATTTTTTATTTTTTTGTTTGTTTGTTTGTTTGTGTGTGTGAGCGAGGAAGACGGGTGTTGTATGATGTCATACAACGACAAACATACAAGCCGTACTGCGAGATCATTGTTCTCATATAGTTCTATGGCCCTCGTACCAATTATTGTATTAGCATTAGCAAGACTTTTTCACTCATGTTATACTGACATAATAAACAAACCAGCCTAAGGATTATATAGTTCGCTGAAGGTCATAGGTCAGTTGAGTGTAAATAAGGTGATGTCATGTGATGCAGCCAGTAATTCAAGAGTTGCTCTAGTCCCACACACATACATACGCACACATAAACACCTCTGAACATATTGGAAAGAGAAACACAAACAAACCCTGACACTGCCAGATATTAAACAACTCAAGTCAAGTCAAGTCAAATTGTATTATCCCACGAGGGGAAATATGGTTGCAACCAGGTATTAAAAACACTCAATCAATCCATCATAAATATAACATCAAAGACAACATGCCAGACAGGACACAGAAACAACAAACAAACAATACAATACAGTACAGTGCAAGATGACTTCACGTGAAGACTTTTAGTTGTATGAGCTCTATGTATGACTCTATATCTTCTACCTTAAGGTAGAAACTCAAAGTAACCCTCTGCAGGGGGTGGTCAATACAGTCCAATATGGCCTTCCTTACGACCTGCCCATGTCATACTGGACTGTACTGACCACTTGCGTTCTGTTGTGTCCAAGAACAGAAGGTGTCAACACCTTAATGGGACCATTATATTGTAATTTATCTGCAGTTTAGTATTCTTTGTTGTTATTTATTTTCCCAAAGCAAACAAGTGAGAGGTAGATGTGAGTCATTGAAGAAGAGGCTGAAACAACAACAGGAATAAAGCTTGTCTTGAAAAGAAATAGACCTAAAATAGGAAATAAGTTACAGATATTGGGAAAACCAATGTGTAGGACTCAGACATAGTAGTCCAGATTGGCGGGAACTAATAGTATCCCCTTCCTTCCAAACACAAAGTCCATAGGGATACGCTGAGCTCAGAGCATATTCTTCAATAATACTCTGGACACCGGGCGGGAGAGAGCTTGTGATTGGTTTGCTGAAAGAGTCGAGACAAGAAGAATGTGCAGAGGAGTCAGTGGACCACACCGACGTTGAGGTTAATCGCTCTATGTTCAAATGATCCTTGATGACGGCAGCCATGATGACTTGGGTGGCGTCTTGTCTTAGAGCCCGATTCCCCATGAAAGGGGTTGGGCCCAATTAGCTGCTGATGGATTGTCACAGAAGGAGGACGTGGCAGAGAAAGTGACCGCTTTAGTGCTAGAGGAATATTCCTTTATTTGGAAAGGCTGACGCAGTTATTCAGTGGCGCAAGTGAATCAGATAATGCGATCATTTCTGCAATATTCTCTGAATTATGTCCCATTGCGGGCACAGGAAGGATGTGAAGTGATTAAGTGATTCATTATTTGAGTCATACTGGTGATTTCTAAATGAACCATTGTTAACGTTGGCTTAAGAAGGCTAGTAATGTCAGACTATGTCCACCTTGTATCCATCTTTTCCATGTCCATCTCATGTCCATCTCATAGTCCATGATGTCAAATTGTCTTATTTTTTTATGACACAATAATAAGAATTTGAACCACTAACAAAATTAATTTGGGTTGGTTTTTTTTCAGGTTCATAATTTATGAAAGAGGGACCAATGGGATGCCAAGGAAGTGCCTTCGAATCCACAGCAGTCATATGAACTATGTTTTATTTCTTTATAGTATTTCTATTTTCAATTGTCTATGTTATGTTTGACATGGGGTCTACTTTGGTCTTCAAGATCTTTCAATCCACGCCATTGTCTTTGTAACATTTTATTTGGCACTTGAATGATTCCTGACAATGACAACATATTAAATGAGTAAAATGGCGGCAATGCACTGCAACTGAAAAATAAAGAATATTGAAGCACAGCAATTTTGCAATTATTGTAGATGGGGGGGGGGGGGGGGGCT
>OMNS01057005.1:1689-19004 GCA_900303225.1 Laemonema laureysi | reverse complement strand
AGTTTCCGGCCACCTTGTTGACATACACATGCCCATGGATCCTGCATGCACTCAGTGGCTCTGACACTGCGTCTTCTCTACACACACACACACACACACACACACACACACACACACACACACACACAAACACACACACACACACTCTCACACACATCTATCGTTACCCTATAAACATACAAGTGTTCGTTGCTATTAGGAGCTACAATCAAATGCGTTGCCAAGAACAGAAGACCCAACAGCTCAAAAGAGGTAAAATGCAGACTTTAAAACATTGAACTGGTGGGTGAACACACGTGACGACCAGATGTTTGAGGTCTCTAGCAGTCTCAATGTTCAGAGACCAGCGGCTGACTCATCTGGAGAAGGCAGTCACAAGAACACTCACAGCAATGTGATGTTTGGCATCGACGTCACACCCAAGCCCGGATGCTTCTGCTCAATATAGGCAACCATGACAGCTTCACAGTTCCGGCTCTGATAAGTGAATTAGAGAATAGCATGTTAGGGCTTCCCTCTGTTTCCTTGTTCCACTTCTACTCTGTCAGTGATATGTTAATAGCCTTAATATCGGTCTAGAAAAATAGCTGGAGGGCTTCCAGTAAACCATGTGATATGCTTATTTGTACGTTATTTGTTTATTAAAGGCCGTTAGCTGAAAACACTGTAGTCAGCTAGTCTTCCTGGGGTCTACACATAACACATAAATAACAGAACAGATTTGTTAAAACACATATTCAATTAGTTGAGGTGACATTAAAGACACAATAGATTAAAAACATTCAGATGCTATCCACAAAAAAGGAGGAAAAAAGGGACACATGCCATAGAAACAGACACTGATGTTGTAATAATACTAATGTCTTTAAAGTAGGATTCAAGATACCACTTGAACAATGTTTTGCAGGTAACTTCATAGACATTAACTGGGATATTAGTCCACAATTGTGTGGCTCTGTACATGAATGATCTGGTGAGTTAGATTTGGGAATTTTATGGGAAGTGTTGGGACTATTGTGAGATTAATATATAACACAAGCATATAACATTACCATTTTCATTATGTGTATATTCTCATATATTTTCATTTCATTCATTAATTATATATTAATATATTTTTATGAAGTGTGTTTTATTATCTGGACAATTTATCTTGACAATTCACACAGCCAGATCAATCTTTAAGTAATGTATTGAAATCTGATGTAGGTAAGATAATAAGTTTTAAAGTGAGAGAGCAGGAAAGAGCGGGAGAGAGCATGATTTTGAAATGAAGCAACCAGAAAAACGTTCCCTCCCTAAGTTTCTCTGCCATTGAGAAGTGTTGCATTTCAAGATGGATTCCCAGAACCAATCAGGGAAGAGATGCCCTGATTAGTCAGAAATTAAATGGGGGGTGGTCTAAAATCAGAACTATCTCACACAGAAGCAGACGCAGTCAACTCAAACCGGATATTCTTACAGAGCATTTCACTCACAAATAGTCGATAGATGGCTATGCCATTTCTAACAAATTACACTCCAATTATAGTTGTTAAATCTCACCTACAGCACCTTTCAGGAGTGAAGATGATTATTATTTTTACACTGTATATGCTGTAAACATTGATCGTGCATTGTCTGCAACTCAACGAAAAATTGTCTGGCTATAGAAAATGTTGGGAAGATTCTGGTCTATTTCAGTTTGAAGTGGAAGATTGGTTTTGAGCTGACACTTCCCACCTATGTCGTTTCTCGCTGGCACGCTGAATGGGCAGAAAGTGACACTGACGCATTAGTGTGGTTGAATCATATTAAGCATGAAAATGGAATAACATGACACGGCCGCAGTGTGCAGGGTTCAGTGCTCATGTGTTTTCTTTGAGCTTCATAAAATTTAACCTGAATCGTATCAGATTTGAATTCTTCCGATGTTATTGTTGTTAGTTTCCCACATACTTTACGGATGTTGACTATGTGCACCACTAGCATCGGGACGATGAGAAGTAGGAAGGAGCGACATCTAGAACCAGCCGCAATACCTAACCTGGCCCATCTGTCAAAACTACGCTTGACCCTAAACTGGAAAAATAGTTGCTTAACCACATTTGAGAACATAATGACTTATCTCTACTCTTTATGAAATGCCAAGGGGGGTTGGGGATCACGCATCAAAAGATCTATTCCACTGGAATGGATTGATCTCTCCACTAACATGTAAAACTGGGCCATTTGGAAGAATCGAAATAAAAGCAGTTCACCGATACTATCCTTGTTTCTTATTTGTTGTTCAATTGTCCCTTCTAAACCACAATCAGCAGTTAGGGCACTGGGTCCACTTCTTGTTCTCATTTGGATCTTTTTTGTCACATCAAAGGTAGTAATGCACTGATCGTTTAGGGGCTGATGCCTTATCTTGTGCACCTGTGCCCTAAATCAGTTTCTCAACCCTTTTTGTCTGTTTTGTCTCGGCTCAAGTACCCCTTCATCGACACCAAACTAGAAATATTTTCTCTTGAAGTAATATTAAACTATTGTAACTCAGCATCATTATTAATAATGTAGTGGCCTAGGCGTTTAAAATTAAGAAGTTGAGGTGTAATTATATTTCTGGTCCAACTGATCAACATATATAATATTTAACACATTCAACAAATATTAATATTTAAGGGCGTACTTGTAGTATAAAAAGGGGGAAAATCTAAATCTAAATCTAAGTCATATCAACATTGGTAGATTTTTGCTAACATGGCCTTATAAACTGCATCGATTGAATTATTCAGAATTGTAAATGTTAGTGCTAATACATTTGGAGGCCCAGTAATCTCTGAATGTCGGTGTGTGTGTGTGTGTGTGTGTGTGTGTGTGTGTGTGATAATTGTTTTAGGCATACAAGAAGGCATCAAAATATTGACATATTATTTCAGAATATCAAGGCCTTTTATTGAGGCTTATTGTATTTGGATTACATTAAATGCTTTGGTCCAACTTTCAAATTGCAACTAAGAAAACACTAACTAGCATATCAAACAGGCCATGCCTGTCTTGCTTTTTTGTACAATATATCATACCTTCAATTCTAAGTTTCATTGTTTAATTTAATTATAACACAAAACATAAAGGCATGTGGCCTTTATTTTCCATTTGTATGAGGAAATTATTTTGTTCATAGTAGACAACAAAGAAAAAAAACTCCTCAGATCATATGAAGCATTTTAGAAAGAACGGTAACACAATTCTCAGTCAGTGCAATTTAGCTAAGTGCAGTTCTATGTCCCATCTTATGCAGCATCACTTTTCACAATGCCGGCAGAAGGCAGAACTGTTGCAGTCATGTTACTCACTCAAGTCAGTGTGACGGTTGTGACTGTGATGGTGTGTGTGATGGTTGTGATTCGTTGAGCTTTGTAGTTTGGCTCATAGCTACGGACAGAGGCTCCTCCTGTACTTTGATTTGATTATTTTCATCGGTGAAACCGCTGTTTCACAGTAAGGTAAGTGGATCCAAAGTAGGCAGTCAGTGTCTCTTGGCCTGGCTCTCAGCTCTGCTCTCTCCATGTCAACTCCACAAAGCAAATACTTCAGTGTTAGAAAATCACGGTCATTACGGCACACTGCTATGAAACCAGCACATACACCACATTGCCGGGGCGCCATCAGTAGTAATTGCCACCAGTTTATGAACAGGAGGGGCCATTTTCAGACATAAATATATCCTCACATCCTCACCTCTCGTCATCCCTTAAAACTTAACAATTTTTCAACCTTATCTCTATCCGCATTGGAGATATAGTGTGAAAAAATGCCTGCAGTTGTTTTCCGATGCTGTCTGTGTCTCTGGTGGGCAGCTCAGCGCAGATGCAATCACCCACAACTCGCGTCATCGGATGACATCTGCCGTCATCCGGCGGACTAATGGATCTGGGTGCAGCAATATGGAGGAAAGGTAAACATTGTTCATTTGCACATACTACTCACTATTGAAATGATACAAAGCTGGTTTGAAAAGCAGCAAAATTCCCCTTTTAGTGCAAAAGAGTGAGGAAATCCTCCTGGAAAGCCATTCTGACAAATACAACAAGCCAAGCTGCGTCTATTACATCCTGGGATGAATTGAACTGTAGTGAGTGACAAGTCCTTGAACTGCTGACCCACGTCCTCTGACAGTGACTCAACCCTCCCTGTCACTGCTGGAGGGTCAAGCGGTACACCCCAGAGTGCAGTTTTGATGTCGTCTTTGTTTTTCAAGTTGTTGGAAACTACGGTAATGGCCATTACTTCCTTTAATAAATCGCTATCTGTAAAAAGCTTCTTCATTTAGCCAAAAGGTGATCAACCTTGCTACATGCCACCCAAGTGGCTTTGCTGAGCGACGACCAGGACACAGGTTGATTAACTGGTTTATTGCAATGCAGGTGGTCACTGCTAGCGTGTTAGCGCTCTCTTGAGTGTGTGTGTGGTGGTGGCTGGTTTAACCTATGTGCCTTGATTGGCCAATGGTGTGCAGCCTCACCCATCAGCCCCAGAGTCTATCTAATCAGTCTGACTCAGGCCAGGTAAGGCTGCTTAAACCAGCTAACAACCATACACACACTCTACAGGTGACTTGCACGGAATTATGTTTCAGTAAGCAGCCTTATTTTGAGCAGCAGGTTTTGTGGAAAGTGATTGCTGGGCCTTCAACCTCAATTTCAGCTCATCAATTTCCTTGCACGGACTGCGCTCTTTGGGGGGTAGCTGTCTTCTTTAAGACAGTGCTTGTGTTTGGTGTCACAACATACATACACACTTCTCTTTCAGCAAGGTAAAAAATAAATCGTTTTTTTTTCTTTGTTGATCCATTTTTTGTATGTTTTTGCCTTCTTTCATGGAGCATCCACAATTCTCGCCAGCTACCTTGCAGGCTATCACCAGCAAGTGCTGTATGTTGACATACCGGTACTCTTCTCTTATCTCATTGGTCACTTTAATGCAGCACCTGCTTCGCTGAAAAACTACAACAGCTGGATCAAGAGAGAGACAAAAGAACTTGGAAAATTGAACATTAATCAGGCATAATGTATGTGTGTATTTATTTGTCTAATATTTCAGGAGCTACAGGAAAGTCTCGCTCGTGATCGCCGGCTTGACGACCACCGTTTTAAATGATAACAAAAACTATAACTATAAAACACACATTTTTTCTCCAGATATGATGTATTCTTAAATTAACTTATGCTGAACATTTCTTTATTCTTCATTTAGTTTCGGCATGTGTCATGTGTTTGCATTTATGTCTATTTTTCATTTGGTTTGACGTTGCTTCCTGGTATAGTCTCCACTTGAAATTCTCTGCAGCCAGTGTTGCCATGGCAATATGGCTTGTCTGAAGCAGGTGAAGGTTGTATCTTATTTGTACATAGGACTGTGTGTGTGTGTGTGTGTGTGTGTGTGTGTGTGTGTGTATGCAGACAGTCAAATGGATACAAGCATTATGCTTTGGTGACTAGCAAGGTTTTCTCTAACTGTGAGCTGCTTATTACCTTCCATAACCAAATCTACCCGACATCATTTACATGAAGCGAAAGAGGTCACGAATAACGTATGCTATAACTACGATTTTATAGATTGTTTAAGTTCCAAGACAGCATATAATGTCCACATAACAGTTGTTATTTTAATTATTATCTAAACATCTATTGTAACAGGGTTGTAATTAACACTGTTTTCTTACAGTTTTGAGTATATTATCACATACACCAGCGAGCTGGATACGTTTTTTTTAAATTTAAATAACACATGCTAGTGTGTTATTTATTTATTTTTTACTTCTTAGAATGGCCCCAGACTAAGTTTGACCTTTCATTGACCTGTGGAATTCCCTATCCACCCATTCAATTGTATACCGTGGCACTATTCTGTTGATAATGTGGATGTGGGCCTCACGGAATCGAGGGCAGTGTATACTTTCGGCTTTGCTCTGTTTGCTTTGCAATCTCATTACACAGTAACTAGGGCTTTGCACCCAACAAGGAAGGATCACCTTTGAATAGATACAAGTGGTGATACAGCTTGACAGTGGTGACTAAACACACCACACCTGTACCTAATCAAGCCCTCATTGGTGCGCCACTAGATTGCGCTCTCGTCAGAGCCTACAAACCCCTACCATTATTCCTCTGTCTGTGTTTAATTGTGTTTAAGAGGAAAATAGGCTCATTAAAATAACAAAGGAATTGTCAACATTGGAAGCAGTAGTGTCGCCTTCAGGAGGAACCTTAACGCTTTCTTATACATTTTTGTATGTTTTTGCCTTCTCTTGTGGAGCCTCTACGATTCCCACTAGCTACCTTGCAGGCTATCACCAGCGAGTGCTGTATGTTGACATACCGGTACTATTCTCTTGCATGCAACAGCTATATACAGCAAAGGATTTGTCAACATTGGAAGGAATAGTGGCGCCTTCAGGAGGAACCTTGATGTTTTGTCCAGTTCATTTCATAACATTTGCTGACTTGCCAACATGAACAAACAAACAGCTAAATTATACCATCATAGGTCATGCGGTATCTTGATATATACTCTCAAGTCACAAGACAGAAATCACACTGTTCACTTCATGACAGGGTTAAGGTTACTCTGAATTATGATTACAATGAAAGATTAAAGATGGTTTTAGCTACTATCAGTATGTCCTTGTGGGTCTGTGGTCATATGCATGTGCATGTTACAGTTACTGTAACATGCAGTTAGTAACTGTCAATGATTATAGAGGTGCAAGTACTACCAGGGGTGTAGCCCGAAATTCTGGGCCCTGTACACATGCACTCTCTGAAGGCCCCTCTCATTTTCATTCAAGAGTCACACATTTTAACAAATAAACAACTCCAAATATTACTTGTACTATTAGACTAATAGCTAGTTAACCAGAATGCAACATTTAAAACAATCATACTCAAAATAGTGATATGTGCTTTTGTCTGCACTCCGCAGTGTTTGAAACCACATGACTACTGGATAATACTTGTATGACGTCTTTCCTTGGAGAATAAATATTCAGTGAAAATTAGGATGCTTGAATTCTTTACTTTGTATTTCAATCATTTTAAACTCTCACAATCAAAAACCTACAATACAGTGGTTCAAGGGAATGTAGTAATTAAAGCAAAGTAATGAAAACCTGAGAAACAAAAAGGTTTTATCTATGCCTGAAGTAGAGCAAATATAGAGAGGTTTTAGTAGAGGTAGAGGTAACGGGAAATCCTGTTACTCCATCAGTATACACCAGGTTGAAAAAGACATCAATTGCTCACCTTTCTTTTGAAAAAAATGTGTTGTCTCTCTGTTTCTCTTCCTTCTCCGCCCTGTCTTGGTGTTTCTGGTGACAGCACTTCGGCAGTTAGCGTTACGCTGTCACAGAATCACAGTTTACAAATTAAACGTGAGTGAGAACCATGTGTGACAGCAGCTAGTGATTTGTTCCCCAAGTATGATACATAGACACAGTTTGTATTGGTTCAGGGGGCTTGCTGAACCCCCTCGTGGCCGTAGTCAAAAATGCATGTAGGGATTTAAATACCGACATTTTTTACAATAACACAGAACTAATCACAACGGACAAAACGGCCCCCAGCCCCCTTCTTAATGCGTCGGTCTGCAAAATAAACGGAAGCTTGAAGTTAGGGGTGTGTAAGAATGGACCCAACAACTCGAACCGATTGGAGGAAGCCGAAAGCCTAAATCCTATATATTTAATATATAGATACCGTAAAACTTCAAATAAAACCTGAGTCCCAATTAGACGCCGGTCCCTTTGACTGGCCGGGGGAGGCTACACGTTTTGACAAATAAAGACCGGTCTCAATTAGAAGCCGGGTCTACATTACTTGTTTATCTGGTTGCCATTGATGCTGTGAAGCTGTGCAGTTTATTAAATGTTTTTACTTGCATTCAAACGTCAGTCATAGCGGTCATTTGCTGACCGCCATGGTGGCACAGAGAAAAGCGACCCTTCAAGCTGTCAGTTGTCAAATTTGCTGAACAAAACTCAGGAGAAGCAGCTCCTCTATAAACAGAGCGCACATAGACTGTGTCGTACTGAGCGCTCTTCCTGTTATTTACTATTCATCCAACATCGAGTGGAAGCGAAAAAAACCGCCATCACTCACCAATATGACTATGTTTGTTGCTTGCTGTAATCCAAAGTAGTTTGGGCGTGAAACAAGTTTTTTGCGAAAGTCTTAAGAATATATACGCGTTGAATGTCTCGCTTTGCTGAATGTGTGCATGCACTGGAGTATTTGCACTTCTTTGTCTTTAAAGTAAAATATAGGCCAGTTGAGTTCAGTGATTGAAGAAAACAAAAGCCTGGGATATTAATTGAAGTTTTACGGTATATAATATGAATAGTTCCTTAGACTCTGGAGATAAGGGAATCTGCCAGTAGCCCTTGGTTAAGGGCTTGAGCCGTGCCTATCCGGCATTGGATACACGTCGTTCACCTTGGTCGTCAACACAGAACCCAATAGACTCACCAGACTTGCGAACAAGTACAATGGGGCTAGACCAGCCACATTCTTCCTGAATAATTTTGCATTTGTGACCTATATGGCCTAACCGTCACACCTGGGGATGCTTCAATGTGGTGGTTAATAAGTGATGTGTGTCCCGATAGAGGAGAGAAGACACTGGCAAACCGCTGCTGCAACTTGGCGACCTCTGCTCTCTGGCGAGGAGAAAGGTGTCTATCACGGGGGACCTGGGTAAATTGTTTTGATTTTATAACATCCGGTCCCAGCTCACCCTCCTGGATTATTTGAGCTGGACGTGGGAAGCAATACAAGTACTTTATCTCCTGGTATAAAGCCACTGCTGATGTTCCTGGGACTGAAGCAAATGATCCCATGAAATCTGTGCAAGTGCATGTTTTGCTCTCAGGTCCATGACATTTTTGTGGTGCTGGGACCCTGCTCCCAGTTTTCTTTAATTAGGAACAGTACACCCCTAGGCCGCCAACCAAACAAAAGCTTGGGGAAAACCCTGTGGAACTTGTGCAGCATGGACTTTAACATATTGTTAAACCACAAAGTGCCTTGATCAGTTCTTCATCTCTTTTGGGATTCCAACTCGGGAGAGGAATTGAAACAGTGCCTGCACTGTGCTCTTCGCCAAGATAGACTGTAGTGGTACTGGCTTAGAATACCAGGTTGCATAATGTTGGATGTTGCGGGTGTGGACTCTCTGCCCCTCCCTGGGTGCTCTGGAAAAGAGATCCTCGGCCAAGGTGATGGTGGCCTCCAAGTACCACCTGCTCCGTCACCTGCCTGCTGTCGATAGCTTATTCTTGTTCATAAAATAGATGTATGTACTAGTGTATTGTACAAAAGTATATTTCCTCTTATTTTACCATGACTTTTAAATAGTCTTTCTGAATAGTTGTGTCTCATTTATAACTGAAAATAGTGAGTTTTTGTGTTTGTTTAGTGTCTTTGCCATGGCACCCATATCAACAGCCCAAAGGTCAAATCCTACAGAGAGAGAATTAAAGAGGATCCGGAACAATACCAGAGATACTTACAAAGAGAAAAAGAGTGATATAAAATATAGAAAACAGACGGGTAAATTGAAATGCATATAACAGCTATCCAAACGTGAACAATGTGCCTATTCCCATACATGAAGGTCCCACTCAGCCTACGTTGCAACAAACCCCAGAACAAAGAGAACGGGAAACAAGTTCAAGAATCATCTCATCTCATCATACTCAGTTTTGGATAGTTAGGTCAACAGTCCGTGATAAGGACACATGCTTGTGTAAAATACATGCAAACATTCAGCTGATGGCTGACAAAGTGCTCCATCACAAAGTGATAAAAACTAGCAACATTAAGAGTTTGATAAGAGTTTTTCTGCTGCCAGAACCCGACCAAAGAGTGCATGTATGAGGAGTGCCTCCACTGACGAGCAACAGAGCTTGAAACTGGGACATTTGATCCTGTTCTAATCTCATTCTTTATATTTCTGTTAATATTAAGTGTTGCATGAATTGCATTCAATTAATTTATTTAACACATTTCATACAGAGGGTACACTTGAAGTAGTAAATTCAGACAAAGCAGAGGGATATGGCGTCACCTTGTGTAATGTAATGCAGATGATTGATATTAGGTCTGGCAATATGATAAATGTAGTGCTGCTTAACCTAGTCCACACATTACAAATTATATTGGTGGGATGTCTAAGTTTGAATCCAAATCTTACCCTAAAAAAATTGAAAAATTGAAAAAAAACAGATGAGACTTTTGAACGGCTCTCGGAAAGTAACGAGCCATAAGATCTGGCTTCCTTCAAAGAGTCATAATTTCCATCACTAGTGAGACACACTGGATGGAATGGAAAAGTAAAGCTGAGGAACAAGAGAAGAATAAAATATATGAAACAAGAGAGAAGTTCAATGCTCATTTAATAGTGAAGGACCATGTCTATGGTACCCTTCAATGCCTAGGTGTCGCTGCTTTTAGTTACTGGGACAGCCTACCCGATGTAACAAAGATTGACTATGCAGCAGTGAAAGAAAAACTTAAAGTTGTTCAGACAGACTGCTTACCTCTCCACATTTCAAAGTTATGTCAATGCAGGCTCTCGTCTGGCTGGCAAGGCACTTCCGGTGTTTGCTGCTGAAATGATCTGTTTAGCGGAGGAAGCTTTGCTAACAAAATGCTAATGCTGGAGGAAAGTTTTGGGGGTTCATTGCTGGATTTAAGCCATATCTTCAGCTGCGCTGTCATGAACAAGGTGTGAATACACTTGAGTCTGCTTTTCAGTTTGCACTACAGATTGAGAATGCTCATCATGCCAGCAGGGTTTTCTTCTCGTCACATTCTGCAGTCTTTCTCAAAGACAACCTAACCCTAACCCTTACCAATGTCCCTCCTCTGACCCATACTCACCTGCCTGTGCCTACCCCTTCCCTCAGTGCTGCGCTAGGTGTTCCATAGCATGGCGCTTCATAGTGTGCAACTCGAGTAGCCTACCCATCCTGTTTCATTGTTGTTTAACATTGAATCTATGTGTGTAATCGTGTGTGTTATATGTCCAACAGTGGTATGGACTATAGGGACATTTGTGGCGTTTTCAGCACCTTTATGCACGATATCTTTGGGCTTTTATACCTGCCAAGAGATTGGACACGGCATGGGTGGATTTCATGGCGTTATCACAGGGAGAATCACCCTCAGTCATGAGCTTTTCCTGTCCCTGCAGTCCTCCACAAATGGTGTGGTGCCAGTCAGCATTCCAACAGAGCTTTGTAGAAAAGAGGGAGAAGGGGTGGAAGACGCCGTCACCTTATGAGTATGGGTCTCAGTGACCACCGCAAGCTTCCAGCACTACCACTGCTCACGATGATTAGCAACAAGCAACGTGTGCCAAGAGGGCGTGTGCTTATACGTTAACCAGAGGTACTGTAACACCGTCATGATCCAGGGCAGGAAATGTACCCCAGACATCGAACTGTTGACAATCTCACTCCACCCTTACAACTTGTCTATTCTTTCCAATTGTTTAAATGCATCCACAGCTGCACAGCTTATTGCTAACGTAGCATAGGCTACACTCAAGCTGCTCGGATGCCCCTAAAATTATCCTCAGGGATTTGAATCACTGTCAATCAAACAAGAATTTGAGGAGATATGTATGCATCTTGTGCCACCACACAAAATATATCTCTGATCGACCTTTGTTATGGTTCAGTGGGTGGTGCTTACAAATGCCCTCCTTCGGTGCATCGTACCACAATAGTGTGTATCTTGATGTACAAACCCTTCTTCAGGCACCTCAAACGCGTGGAGAGAACAGTGAAGAGTTGGTCAGAGGACAGTGTCTTCTCTCTTCAAGCATGTTTTCACTGTACAGATTGCCAGTGTTTCCACAATGCTTGTGATGACATTAATGAACTATGTGACATTTGAGGAGACTTTAAAGGATATGGTTGTCTCCCTCATTGATGGCAAGACCCCTTGGAGTTTGCTTAACAAGATGGTAAAGGTGTGGAGGATGCAAAACTCTTCATTCTTGACAGTGTGTATAAGCACTTTGAATTTGAACGTGAGACGTTTATTCGCTGATTTCTCTTTGGCTTTTGACAAGATGCAGCCTCATATTTTGATTCAGCGTCTTGCTTCTTATTTTTAATTACCTGATCAGCTTTTGATGTTGCTTTTAGATTTTCTAACAGATAAAAATCTGCAGGTTTTGGTGAATGGACATTTGTCCAACACCAAGGTCTCAAATATGGACTCATCCCAGGGTTGTGTCCTGTCCCCCTGCTGGTTACTTATGTATACAGACAGCTGCAGGACTCTGATGACACACCCCATTGTCTTTTCTCCAGGGCTTTGGGTCAGATCATGGTTGTGCCCTACCTTCCTTCATCAAATGGTGTGATAATAACTTCCTTGACATTAAAGTATCAAAAACTAAGGAATTAATTATCAATTTCAGGCAGCATTATATCTCATGAAATTAGGGTCAACAGTATTATAGCTGTGTATCACCATATCGGAATCTGTGAACACATTTTGTATGGGTGAGCCTTTCTAGCAGTTTGTCTGCCAAGGGGTAGATTGCCTGCAGCAACTCACATCAGATCAATCAATATCAATCAATCAAGAAAATCTATAAATTTAGATAAACTGATAAATAGATGAATGTTAACTGGAATAACTATGGAGACTGAAACACTGAAATCTAGTCTACAGGAGGTGGAAAATCAAGCTGAGCTTCTGAATTGAATGTTAGTAGGTGAGTGGCTGCCTGCATGTTTCCCGGGCATAATGCAAAATACCAGTGTAGCATTATCTAGATATATAACAGGCATTTTGGTGTGACATTTGATAGCTGTTAATTGCATCTATTATGTCCTTCACATACTTGATGAAGATTGTCTCCTTGACATCTCATATTGCTCCTCTGTGTTCACTACATCATTCTACCATGTCTCCAAGCAAAACATTTGAAGCTGGCTGGATAGATCATCCTCTGCAGACAATGCAACCACACTCCTGATCAGCTTTGGCAAATGGAACACCATAAATCCAATACCTTGAGGTAAGATTAACCTTACTGTTGCCTGGAAATGTATATGATTGTCTGCCTTTCACTACACTTTTTCCCAGACCCAGATGTTGACTGGGAGGGTGCAGTGATGTCAGACAGTGGAGTTCTGGTTCCCGAATTTGAGTCACGTCTATATACGTTTATGTATAATATAAACTGTTTTCTACACAATGCATGGAAAGAGAAAATATTCTGTAGTAGCACTCATGTTACCATTTGTGACCAAATTTCCCAAATGTGAAGCATATCATGTACTAATGTACAGATAACAAGTAACAAAGATGACATAAATAGAACAATAACCTGGGTACTGGTCATATTTTGATATTCATTTAGATCTGTGGTGTCCTGCCCACAGATAGTAGGATACAACTGCAAACATGTATAAAAGGTGCAGCTGGCAGCTACCCTCTTCCTTTTTGACTGAGCAATATTAGGTTACTTATAATCATTTGGAAATAAATTATGATTTGTCTCCCCAAAAATTAGGATTTACTTTGCTCACAGTCGTTTTGGTAATTCTTGCCTTGATCCAAAAATCCCTTCTTTCTGAAAAATGTGGTAGTTATCTGATGGTTCACCACTGCCACTGGCTTCCAGTGTACATGAGAATGTGTCTTCAACACCACATGAACTAACTTGACTTGCAAACATGCATAGAAATGTTATTAATGTTGTAAGCACATGAACATGGTTTTTAATGCCTTGGTCTGCATGCAGGTAGTGTGAATATTTGTATTTTCATTTAATTGTTTACGTAGGATACTGTGTGCTTGTAAAGGCTAACCAGTGTTATCTTGCCCATCTCCATGCAGTTACCCTCATCAGCCACAGTATGATGGTTTAATGTACGGTTTACATGTAACCTGAATACATGTGTTTTGCACATTTGCTCTGTACATTTTACTGTATGCACACAGTGTATAGAACTTCGTTCATATCCCTGTACATAACTACATAAATGATTTTACCCTGTACATAAACACTGTTACATTCCATACCCGTATAGACACATATCTGTTTTTTGTTTTTTTTGTACCTCATCTGTGTTAAGCTGTTCTTTTATCCCTAAATATTGTTTCCGATCAGAGCGCCCCCCACAGGTCCCAACTGTCATTCACACCCCTATCCGATCACATTCATTTTCCTGTCTTCCTATTTGTCCTAAACCTCCCACTCCCATACCAATGGACATTCCAGTCAGAATCACTGACAGATCCTATAGCAACGCTAAAAATAAAAGTGTCATAGTGCCTAGACCAGTCCAAATAACAAATAACATATAACTAGACCAAATAACATTCTTATTCAAATTAAGACACAGCATAAGCCCCAGAAATGGCAAATGGTACTCAAATATTAAGTCCCTGTCAAAAAAACCCCAAACGACCTTATTGTAGCGCGCCACCTTGATTGATGTTTTTATCTGAAACTTGGCTGAACTCTGATGCACCTGCTGCCCTCATTCCAAACTATGACTTCTCCTATTGTTGTATACTGGGGGAAAGGGGAGGTGGGTTAGCTACTATTGCTGCTAAGGCCTTTGAGTGTCTCCTTTCATGTTTTTAGCTCTTTTGAATACCTCACCACTATGTCAGTCAGCCTTACTAACTAATTACTGTATATAGAGCAACAAATCACTGTCTTAAAGTTTTTATCAGAATTTTTTCATACATTCATACATACAAATACAAACTATGATAAAAATAGTATTGTTGGTGATTTTAACCTATATATAGAAAACATAAATGAAAAAAGGGCCACTGATTGTATGAATGCATTAGAAGATCTTGGTTTTACACAACATGGACCCACAATCATGGCCATTCTTTTTGGACCTGGTAGTTAGAAATGTCTCCTCTATCTGATTATTATTGCATTGAATGTAGTGTGTGTGCCCATGTCCCAGGTTAATGCTGATCTCCCTGTAAAGAAAAGACACCTTACACCTGAGTTATATTATGCATACCAATATGTTGTCCTTACAAACTCTTCTTTAATCTGTTCTTAGTAAAGTAAAGCTAATACAAAATTACAGACTACAATTGACTAAAACCAAAACTGTGGGAAAAACTAGAATATTCTATGTGACCACCTTTCAGAATATAATATGGTGCTGAGAAATATCAGACAGGCTCAATTCTCTGAACTCTGAATTTAGAACCAAGACAATCCTAGGGTCCTTTTTACAACCATGATAAACCCCTATTCTATGTGCCCCTGTGGTTCTGCATACTTCAGAGTTAAGATAACAACAATTAAAATGAATATTAATCAGACAAGACGTGTTTAAGAACACACTAAGCGCTGTCAATATACTTTGCACTCTTTTACTTTGGTGGATACAGAGGTGATTAGAAAGGTGATCTCTGAGTTAAAACCCTCTATGTGCTCACTTGACCCCATGCCTACCCTGTTTTTCAACTGCCTTTCAGAGGAATTATTAAGTATTGTTCACCATTCTTTCTTCACAGGCACCTCCCATGAGGCTTTAAAAACTGCCATGGTTAGGCCACTTCTCAGAAAAAGTAATTTAGATTCCTGTTGTTTTTGAACAGGTAAGTACTTAAAAACAACAATATCATTAAGACTCTCGGGTTTCAGAGCCCACCACAGCACAGAGTGTAGTGCATTGGTCAAAGTGGTGAACGACATAAGAATTAACACTGATTGAAGCTGATTGAAGCTTTCAGTCCTAGTTCTCCTAGATCTTAGTGCAGCCTTTGATACTGTCGACAAACAAATCCTACTGCACAGACTTGAAAACTGGGTTGATCTCTCAGGAATGATTCCAAGTGGTTCGGATCGTATCTGATTGGCCGGGAGTTCTTTGTTTCCGTGGGTGACTTCTCATCAGAGAAAACATACATAACCTGCCCACAAGGTTCTATTTTAGATCCAATCCTTCGTCTCTATAGGCTACCACTTAGCGATGCCATCGGAAAGCATAACATTAAGTTTCATTACTACACAGATGACACACAACTATATATCTCTCTGCAGGTCCCTCAGGTCCTCTACAGCTGGCCTCCTAGTCGTCCCAATGATTTAAACAAAAATGCATAGGAAGTCGGCTTTTAGCCACTGTGGCCCTAGTCTCTGGAATCTGGATCTGGATCTGAGCGACGCCATCTCTGTGGACATTTTTAAAATAAACCTGAAGACATGTCTTTTTAGCCTGGGTTTTACTTAAGGTGCCTTGACATTTGTTGCCTTAGGTTTTTAAGTCTTATTCATTGGTTTTCATGCTATTATTATCCCATGTCTTGCTAAGTTCTATTTATTGTTATCTATTTTTCCTTTTTTGTGTATGCTGTTTTAATCTTACTCTGTGAAGCACTTTGGGCTGCATGGTTGTATTAAAGGTGCTATATAAATAAAGTTGAGTTGAGTGAACATGTACGTGATATAAGGTATGTGTGATAATGTAATTTCCCCATGGGGACATAACAGTCTGACATTAAACAAGAAATTGCATCAACACTCAAGAATATCTTCTATCATTTTTATACATACCTGCCTTTAACCTATCGGAACTATTTAGGAGAAGTGGGCAGCCGCAGTACGGCATCCAGGAAGCAACTCTAGTTCTAATGCCAGTGCCTTGGTCAAGGGTAATGGCAGGCACATTAACTAGATCTTACCCACCACCACAGCTTTAAGAAACACACTAAAAACATTCTAAACGTTTCAGCATTGACTCTAAAAAGCACTCCAGTCTTTTCTTTTTTGAGTAGGCATTTTTGGGTACCCCTTCAGTAATCTTCAAAATCATCAGATGTCGACTGTATTCCAGGTTTTATCGAATATGGTTAGCATGGTTACTTTCAGGAAGTGGACTTATACTTTACTCCTAAAAATTACAATAAAAGGCGTGACTTATGTGATGTACTCAGCGTGTGAAAGCCACTTAGGTGGTGTGTGGCAGGAGGAATTGCCACACTGGTGCCTAAAATGGGGCCTCTCCGATCCGGAAAGGGACACAGAAGGGCTACAAAGATGCACTGGAGCCAGCAGCCGTGTGGCTGGACAGCCACCTCAGCACCAGCCCTCTCCCCGGCGGCAGTAGCATCACTGGTGGTGTGCAGCATAGGATGGGGGAAGCGTCGCAGCAACCGCCAAGAGCAGCCGTCTGCAGCTAGCAGCCCCTGGAACCAGCCTGCAGCAGCCCAGGCCCAGCTAATAACATGCAATGTGTGTGTGTGTGTGTGTGTGTGTGTGTGTGGGGGGGGGCGTGCGCG
>OMNS01056828.1:1630-15137 GCA_900303225.1 Laemonema laureysi | reverse complement strand
TATGTTTTTAGCAGGGCAGGGCTCGCATATTGTTTGCAGAGGGCCGGCAGATGCCGCTTTGAACTGAATACACAGAGCAGAGCGGGACTGAGGCGACGGCCGCGTCACACCATGTATTATACTTGAATAGAAATTACTTTGAAAAACGCTTAATTCTCTTACCATGTTTTTTTTGTTGTTTTTTTTCCTAATATTTGTTCTCTGTCCAAGAAGTTAAGACATTGGATCGCTACACTGGCTAAAGCTTTTGTTATTTTTCTATTTGACGCGCTATGAGCAAGTTAACAGCAGGTCCGCGCACATTTTCTGAATGGAGTCTGTTACCGATAGCAGTTTAAATTGAAACGTTTTGGTATCACTGCACTTGCAAACATGTCTGTACAATGGTGTGTGTTTTTTGTTGTCCTAAGCATTCCTTGTAATCACTGTCTTTTTTCCATAGTCCACGTGGAAGCATTGTTCGCATCAACACATCGAATCAAATGGGTGGTTCATTTTGAAAGTCCATTCGCAAACCAAAGCCAATTAACGCCCGGGCGACAAACGTAAAAATCTTGAGGCAGACTTTTAACCGAAGGCTCGTGTTAACATGAAGCAGACTACCTCTTAATATCCACTCCTTACCTTGCACAGGTCACGCGTAAGATGGGAGCTGCCGTTGTTTTCTTTTTTCTTTTTAAACTTTTATAAAACCTGACGAAATCAACCTTCAAAGTGTTTTGCAGTTATTTTTGACAGAACAGTGGATGTTTTAAATACAGTGTGTCTTAAGAAGTTGGATGCGGTTTATCGTGTGTTTTTTTTTCCTGTCCTGCACTCTACATTTCATTCGCAACACCGCTGGTAGTCAAATGCATGTTCTTCACATTAAAGCCAGTGTGTCTGGTTCAACGTTGAGTTATTACGATTTTGTTGCCATTAGTAATTGGACTTATGCATAAAACATCAAATTCACCTTCCAAATACTTATGGTGCATACAATCAAATGTTTGTATTATGGTGATAAACGGGGGATGCACTAAATACAAGTCATGCTTCATTCATAGCTTCCAGCAGAACGGTAACACTTCTCCCACCCAGATGTTCTATAATTCTGTTTACAAAATCAAATATGGCACATAGTTGATGGTACACATCACACGATCCTGTTTCTCTAGATACTGGATCTGCATTCCAAGGTGGTTTTTTTTGCTTGCCCTACTAGTCTGCATTCGCCACAATATACGTTCCCAAGTGCTGAATTGAATTGTTGAAATGCTGAATTTTCCATTGTCCTAAAGGTTGTATGAAGACTTTGGACTGAGCTGAAGATTAAATTGTGTTTGGCACCCTTATTATTTTATTCTCCAATTTTGGATATCAAATTGTTCTAATTCAGAATGGCTGCTTTACAGTTTCATTAAGGACAAAACAAACAACCCTAAACTAACCCCATTCAAAAGTTGTTGGTCATTAAACTAACACTAACTTAACCCATTTTATATAATTTATTTTTGAACATCTGGCTTAACTGTGGGCTATATGGAATAATTGTAAATGCGTATTGAGCCTCTGTAAGACTCAGATTTGTAGGCAGTATGTGTTTGTTTTAAAGATAATGGTAAAAGGATGAAGGTAGTGCCTGTTGTACAGATGCAATTATATATAGATTTCTTTTTCTTTTACCCTTATTTTTATGATTGTAATTTCAGGATGTTGACAAAGTTTTGAAAACAGTTCAGCTGAAGGATTAATAAAAGTCCATTTCAGAACTGGTTTCTCCTACGCACTGTTTTTGGTGTTCATTTGAATATGTCAATTAGACCAGAAATGTTACAATGTTTAATTTTCTATGAATACATTATGGGTTTACCATGCCTTGTGGATACGCCATTAGTGAAGAATATCATAGAACTTCAGACAATAAACTAAAAGTTGTCACTGATTTCCATGTGGCGATATGATCAAAATCCAGGGTTCAGCGTTTTAACAGAATTAGCTACTCGAGAATGAGTCAATGTGTTTGTGTGAAATTGTACATGTATAACGGAACAGATGAGTGGATTTTGAACTGACTCTTAAGTAAATTGAAGCGATATACGTGTCTGGTTCTTACATGGGTACGAACATGCAAGACATTTCGTATACTCTTCGAATGTACTGACTTTGAATAAAACAATTAAGATCATATTTCCTGTTTCTGTTCAGTCCACGTGTGGTGAAGTTAAATTGTCTTGAATTGATGCTTTGATTATATGATGACGGTACAATAATTTAGTGTTTTTTGGCTTTGATCGTTTATCGACCCTTGTCGTTATTGGAATGTCTCTATTGATTAGTGTCTCTATTGATTAGTGACTCTATTTACCACGTCTAAACTAAAACATTCTTGCCCATTGTTTTGTTTACACACTTTGACTTGATTGTGTCACTTCTGAGGCCTCTTGCAATGAATACAGTGTTACAGTAGTATTTAGAACCACATCCACACCTCGGGACGAGTGAAGTTGTATGTGTAGAAGTTATACATTCATTCACAACACCCAAAGCACTTAGTGTTGCAACTGGGGAAGATAACTCATGGCTGAACGTATTGAACCTCAGCCTTCCACTGCTGCCTCTTTCTTTGGTCTGACTGTAGAGTTGGTTATCAGCTTGTTGAGTGTCTGTTTCCCAGATGCACATCATGTTGAAAGACCTGAGCCTCGTCACCCTGCTTTTTGGTTGTGCTCCCAGGAACCCTGCATCTCTTCTTCTACAATGGTGACAGGGTACGTACAGTCAAACAGGCTTCTGATGTCGAAAAGTACCATGTTGTATTGCCAGAAAAGCCAAAAAGAATTGTAAAATTGTATTAAACAATCCTGTGATGACAGCCTCTCCTTGTCTCAATCAAATAGATCTCAAAGGAAGTTATGGATTACAATGAATATGAAACAAATATGAAATAAACAAATAAAGAGCATAGCTATTAGGTCTAATGTGCACCTTCAGAACGGGTAAAATAAATATTTATGTATTTTATATATTTAGATATGTCAAACCCACTCAAGAGAAACGAATGTACTAAATTGTGTGTTATTTAGAGTTATTCAATATTTGAGGTCATGAATACAATTACAATTTGAGTTTAGTTGCACCCAAACTCGAATTGTAACCTGTTTAGTCAAGACCTAAATCCATGAACATGGAAACGATATTCTTCCTGTCGAACTGCTTTTTGACGCAAGCGCAATGTGACTTCATCCACTTCATTGATCACAACTACTTTAACCTCTTGCAACTACGTGGCAGAAACTCTCCGAAGATGGAGTTAGCTGCGCTCGTTGCTTTAACTTTGTTATTAGGAGCATTAATTATTCTTGTCGCGGTTGCAGTCAGAAAACAGAAAGTGGAAACAAATATACAAGAAGAGCAGACAACTGACACAGTGGGTAAGAACTATGCCTGCTAGCTTGAAGTGGCTAGCTATTGCTCTTAACATTAATAATGAAACAGTAGCGACAGACTGGCTTTTGTTTAAGCAACAGGGATATATGAAAGTAAATACATTGTTGCAACAAGCACGAAGTGTAAATCTAGAAAATGGTTGAAATATTACTGCCATTTATAGTACAGGTGTCATCCATGCTTGCACAATCACTAGCTTCCTTGGTAGTCCACCATGTGAGAGCCTGCTATGTTAACCTATAGCTGTTCATGTTGCTGGCTACATGCAACCCTTACTATATTTTATACAGTTTATGCTTGTAACACTAAATATTTGTTTAAATTCCAAATATTCGACTACCTGATATATTAAGCAAAGGAACACTAGTAGCGTGAACCAATGCAACTCTTGACTTCAACACACAAATTCCCATGTATTTGCAACATCGAACAATGGCATTGCTGAGCACCGCATCGTTTGTGAGGTACCATTCACTGACCAAGGAACTTTTCCGTATACTTTTTATTGCATATCTTTCTATATTTCCTAGACTTGTGACTAAGGAATTTACGATCCTCGCAAATGAGAAACTGAACAGAAGGAGAAAAACAACTAATTTGTATGTTAAGGGAATGTCAGCATTACGTGGTGTAAGTACAGTTACACTGGCCCAGCATTTGGTGCCAATAAGTCATGTTTATAAATGAACGCAAATATGAAGTACGTTTCAAAACTGCGATACATTATGGTAAGCAATCAAGGTTTAGCATAGCTCTATACCTATTTATAGTTTGCATCGTGTAGAGGCTCCTGCGTTGTGTACTGACAGTATGCAATACAAACCCAAAATACTGCCAGTTCTACATAGAAGTAGTCTTAGTCTTCTACCTCTACATAGAACTGACAACATTAATTTTTGCATTGTGTACTCATTCATTGTATACTGACAGTAGGCCTGTATACAATACACAATAAGATGCTGTCAGAGTTGTTCTATGTAGAGCCATGCAGTAACAAAACAATGGAAGCTAAACTGCTAGTTGCTAGTCCTGTGGTAACATGCAAGTGGTTCCTCTGTTGCAGCTGAAGAGAATGTGCTCAAGGCCCCCACCACCAAGAAACCCAAGCCGGAAAAACAACGCACACGAAAGGACAAATCCCAGCACAGCTTCAGCCATCCGCTGGTGGCCTCCACCTTAAAGGTGACCATGAATCTGCGTGAACACTGCTGACGCTTTAGCACAGAGACGTGTGTGTGTTTACTCACGTGCGCGCGAGAAACGCTCATAATGTACTCAATGTTATTGAGAAATGCAACACACCACACATTCACTTACGGTAACCAATTGCAAAGATGATGTGAAATGGCTGTTAGAGCGAATCTTTCTACTTTGGTGTATATTGGGGGGAAAAAGAACCCCTGTAACTAACAGTCTTTATTCTGCTATGTCCTTACGCCAGAGCCACAGTGGAAATGTCACATCCATTGACTTCAGCAGCAATGGGAAGTACCTCGCCTCCTGTGCTGATGACCGCACTGTCCGGATCTGGAGCGTTAAGGATTTCATGGATCGGGAACACAAGTGTTTGCGGGCCAACGTGGACCTGGACCACGCCACCTTGGTCAGCTTTAGTCCAGACTCAAGGTACTCTACATGGCAGCAAAACGCCCGTTGATGTTGATGATGATATTGTTGTTGTTGTTTGAGGAGCTCGCTGGGCTGTGGCCTTATTGCTTATGTGTTTGTGGAGCTTAAAGTCCCAGGTAACCTAAATCTTGTTTTGATTCTAACTAGGTTAATAAGAGTCGTCTTGGTATCTAGTAGGCATGGTGAAAATATTCTAAAATATGTTTTGGTCAGTCTGTCGATACACTGTTTGTGTATTGATAGATACACAAACATTGTTTCATAAAATGGTTGCAAGAATAACCTTTTTGATCAGTTGCACAAACGGGACAAAATAGCTCACGTTTATGTTTACTTTGTGTTTGTTTTGGTTGACCTTTTGGGACATAGGACTTGTCTGAAATGTTTCTTTCATTAAATGGGAATGCCACCCAACAGCAGTACTGCATGGACTATGCAAACACCTTTACACACAGCAGCACAGGCACTACAATATGAGTAATGACGTTGTTATGTCTCGTGGTAGGGCCTTCATTACATGGCTGGCCAATGCAGATACCATTAGAATTTTCAAGATGATCAAGAAGGAGGATGGCTCGTTCACTTTCAAAGCTGCTCCTGAGGACTTTCCACAGAAACACAAGGGCAGCATTCTCAATATCGGCATTGCAGAGACAGGTATTACATTATTTTTTCCCTTTATTGGTATATAAGCAAATCTAACTTTTGTTATTCATACAGTTTGACACAGATGGACATTGAAACATGAATGTGATATTATTGTAAGTAATAAAACCTGAACTTCCTGAATCTTCAAAAATATGGGCACCCCAATCTTGTGGCAAATGTCATGCTAGGCTACGACTTGTAGCACTATAGCCTTAGATGGTATTGGTAAGTAAAAAAAAAAAAAATCTGTAAAAAAATAAATAAATAATCAAAAGTATAAAAAAAAATATATATATCTTTTAGAATGTCCACTATGTAGTTACTGTTTACCGGCCCTGAAAGAGCAGCTGTGAATACATCTGTTCTACCATAGTTTTATGTACACGAGTCGCCTAACGGACAGTGATTGCAATGTGCTTCTTCCTCAGGGAAGTTCATCATGAGTGCCTCCTCAGACACTAGCATCCACATCTGGGACCTGAAAGGAGAAATTCTTGCCTCTATCAACACTAACCAGATAACCAACTCGTATGCTGCCATCTCCCCATGTGGCAGGTATGGCCAACTGTCTTCCCAAGTGGAACTTTGACTTTGACATTTCATGGCATTGCGTTGTCTCAATAATCTCAATGTATGTATAAAGACAGGATATGTCCGGAACGGTAAGAGTAAAAGCTCAAACAATTAAAAACGAACAATCCCCCCCCCAATAAAAACTATGACATTAGGTTTGTTGCGTCCTGCGGCTTCACCCCCGACGTGAAGGTGTGGGAGGTGTGCTTTGGGAAAAGCGGTGAGTTCAGAGAGGTGACGCGTGCCTTCGACCTAAAGGGCCACTCTGCGGGTGTTCACTCCTTCGCCTTCTCCAACGACTCCCACAGGTGAGGCCTGGCTTCAGCGCTTCCACTGGGCACTCCCCCACCCAAGCACATTGCTAGAGCGGGCCAATAAGGCCAAGTCACTATAGGTGTTTTTGATCATTATGTTTTGTCAATGATTATCACGCAAACACACGACATGGCAATATGTTAAAGATGTTGTAGGTAAGATTTGAGAGCTGGCTGATACAGAGGCAGGCACCCAGTCAACCGGAACAGATATTCTCACAAATAGCCCATGGATGGCAATGCCATTTCTAACAAACTACACAAATAAACCAATAGCAGCTTTAACAGCTGTTAAATCTTACCTGCAGCACCTTTTTAAGTGTACACCTGTGTTCACCATGTTGGGCAATGTTGTCAAGGCTAGTAAAATCGTTGGTGTGTAGCAGCAAGCTCTTTTGGATATTTACTAGCAAGCAAGTCATGAAGATGAGTCCGTATTAGGGAATCCTGACCACTCTCTTCACTCCAGGATGGTGAGCGTGTCCAAGGATGGGACGTGGAAGCTGTGGAACACGGACGTGGAGTACAAGAAGCAGCAGGACCCGTACCTGCTGCGGACCGTGAGCTGCAACTCCTCAGAAGGCAGTCTCGCAGCGCTGTCGCCGGACGGCCGCGTCGTAGCAATCAGCGACGGCTGCGATGTGACCATGTTTGACGCGACGACCGGCCAGCTGGAGGAGGAGCTGCACGGCGTGCACAGTGGCGAAATAACAGACTTGCGCTTTGACATCAACGGCCGCTTCCTGGTGTGCAGTGGGGACAAGGCCATCCGGGTTTTCCACAATGCACCAGGCTACCGTGCTGCCATCAAGGACATGCAGGAAATGCTGAGAAAAGCTCAGAACGAGGCCATGAAGCAGAGACTGCAACAGCAGATCAAGGATGCGCAAAGGGCTCTGGACACCGCGCTGGCGACTTCTACAGACTAAGGAAATTATGCTAATTTCTTTATTGTCACACATGTTCACCTCTTGCAAAACAAATCTCTCGTGTCTGCCTCAACTTTTACTAAATGGCCTGCATTTGACCAAATGCCATTTCTGTACGTTTTAATAAAGTTGTGTTTTTATGAAACTGCTTTTTAAAACTGCTTTTAAACGCAATTTCAGTGAAAGAGAAAATGTTGCAACAGCGAAATTCGTTTTTTTTGTGGGTACCACCCTCTAAGCATTACTACCATGCATTATGAGACCTCATCTGGTGACTATTTGCAAATGCAAGCGAACATTTAGTTGCACTGTTCTAAAGGTGAGTAAGAATCTCTCGCGAGATTTGGAGTTGGAACAGCTGAAGTCGAAGACGCGTTTGAGTGTAGGAGTCTCAAGCTTAGACTAAAATATATCCATAAATATGTCTGGACGTTCTGTACGAGCCGAGACCCGAAGCCGTGCCAAAGATGATTTCAAAAAGGTTATGGCCGCAATTGAAAGAGTCCGAAGATGGTAGGTGTAACTACATTTCCAGAGTGATATATCCTGCCGAAAGTAGCTTTCGTAGAATGACAGTGATGGGCGCGTTACACAACCAATGAGAATGGTAGTCTTGCTATCAGCAGGGTTAAAGCACTTAATTACTTTAGTCTTTAAACTTCATTTGCCACGGATATTTTAACATCTAGGGAACTGCGTGGCGAGGACAGTCGTTTCCCCAACTTGGTTAATTTGCCAACGCAACGGCCTTGATTCCGATAGACAAAACTTGTTCAAGTTAAATGAAAACTAAGCGAACACGCATTACGTCTTCGGCCCATTTGAAACGGTCAATACACTGTCGCCTACATTATCTGGGCAATGTGACAGGATGTTTAGACGGTGGGATGGAAAGGGGGTGTCGGAAGCTGTGTGTGTACTACAGAGCTAAATTGGAAGAACTATTTGTGCATATTAAAAGTATTACATATCAATGATCCAGGCCTACTTACTTACTCAACTAGTATAATCGGGTATCTTATCTCCTTGACTATGTATAAGTAAAAATGGTGCTGTACGTTACTAGTCAAAATGAGATCCATTCAATAATTGGGTATGTTATTATACAGAAAAACGAATAATTACAAAATAACAATTTTGTTTTTAATATCAGCGTCCCACGTTTGGGACTCGCTAATCCTAGGCAACGATATGACTTATCTCATATTTTTTACTTGACTGAATTATTTGAACTTTCAATGATAGCTACTTTAGCTACCATTGTCAAATCCTGTTTATGAAAGCGAAATTATATTCATATTCTGAGCAAGCTTCTTTTTAGGAGATTTAAAGGTAGAATAACTTGCCTATGGTAATTGTGCTGTCGTTAGCATAAACCACATTGGGAAATCGTTTTAGATTCATCTGAGGTCAAGTCAAGGTATTCCACTCATACTTAAGCTCTTGGTAAAGAAGAATGTTTATTCCAAAGCTGTGTTGAATTTGTTTAATGTTTTTCATTAAAGTAGGTAAAAAGATTTTGGATTTTAAAATGTTTTTGGTATAGGGAGAAGAAGTGGGTAACCGTTGGCGATACATCTCTGAAAATCTTTAAATGGGTTCCTGTGGTGGACACTAAAGAGGTAGGTTCAATCAGTCCCTTTATTTTATGAGTAATTGTTCATAGTTCTTAAGATGATGACCTTGTATTCACTGCCCTCCTTTGCCTGAATGCAGAAAGAAAAGAACATTTTGGGCAGAGCTGTCCGGGATCTGAACTGTTATACTGACGGCCCAGCTTCGGAGAATACAAACCCAGCTCTGCTAGATTTTCATGGTAGATTTAATAGTTCTCATCATGGGATTCATCTTTACATCATAATTCTCAATTCTACATGTCTAAATGAAATCAGTATTTGTTATTTAAGTTATTTTAAGTCATTTGTTTTGTCATGCCAACAGTTATACTTGCATCGTACTCGCCGAACTATAGCATATTTCAAATTCTCCACAAAGGGACAATTTTACAAGGCAAAGAAATGATAGTGACATTCATGACCTGTCTTCCCTCTGCAGATGAGACAAGTAACCAAAGCTCTCTGTCGGACGCCTACCAGCCCAAGGTGGATAGCAGCAGTAACTCCGTCAGCCCCCAGCCCAGCGAGTCCCTCAGTCCTGCCAACATAGGAGACTTCCACGCTGACAGCTCCCAGCCCCCGATGCTAGGACACGAGGCCTCAGAGGGTGAGAGCTTGGCTTTTACCCATCCCCTCCAGGCTCAGTGTAACCGAGAGTGGGCAGGCTTGTATTTATGCTAGCCAAGTACTTCTTGTAGCTTCCCGGGCATTGGTGTTTACATGGCAGTTAGGAAACCTGGTAACAACTGGCTTTCCCATGTGCATGTAAACCCACTGACTGACAGATCGCAATAGATCTTTAAATGTTGAGCTTAGTATTTGCTTGTGATTTAGTATATGCATTTAGTCACTTACTCACTATTTAATTTCAGTACACCTGCCACACATATTAAGGAGTTGTTATGCACTAAATTACAGTTTGAGTTACAAATGTATTTCTATTATGGTTTACAAATAAGTGGGCACAGTGTATAAATTGTGCACAGTGTGTTCTATGTTTAGGTACTCGTTGCAGTAATATTATTCTATTTCTCCTGCTAGTGGGCAGAAGGTCCACTCCAAAACTATTTACAATTCACAAACAATGCACAATTCCCCAATAAATGCATAACAGCTTTGATGAAGGTACATTTAACAGGCCATGTTCTTAAGCATCTACGGACTTCAACGTATTATAACCCCATAGTATACTACTTGCATATTGTACTAAATGCAGTGAACCAAATGTTATTGGATTTTTGTACTGTATATTTTCAGAATCGTCGCTGGCTTGTGAACTTGCTGATGAACCCCCAACATTAATCAAAGAAGACCTGTTGCCCATCGCAGCACAGGTAACGACAACAACATATTGAAACAGTTACTGCCTGTTAGCTCCATATATGATCCATAGGTATGAACACACCACGCGACAGTTCTGATGCCGTAGCGGATCGGTGTGATCGGTCTTTTCAACTGCTTTCCAATGTTGTATTGGCTGTTTGAAAGGACCCACCATACCAACGCGTGTTTCGCAGCATATCAACTCAAGTATCATTGTGTTTTTCATGAGGACACACGCATGAGTACTTGGGTAATTTCATCAACATCCGATAAGACATTGTAAAGTAGTTTAAAAAAGAGCAGTGTAATGCATCCCCAGCGACCCGCTGTGGCATCAGAATGTGACCCTGTAGCGTAGCGTGTTCATACCTTACAGGGCAGGGCACCTGCCTGCTGTTAAGCTTCCCTGTCTTATGTTACACTTGAACCACGTCACTGACATCACGTGGCATAGCCCAGGTTTAAGAGTGTTGTAGTAATACAGCGGGACCCCTACTGCTCTTGTTTATTGCCTCAAAAGGATGACGAGGACTCATCTGGTGCTCCACCACTGAAGAAGGTCTGCACTGAACAGAACTCCATTTTGACCATCTCTACGATGAGATAATAGAGGTCCTACTGATATCACTGTTTTTGTTTAAGTCACTGGATTCTGCATTTTAACTCTGGAAAAAATATTGTTTTTGTTTGTTTTGATTATAGTTTGATTATATGATTATAAGTATGAACATTGTACAGATAACTTTGATAAGGAGACATGCTAATGATATTGGTTGAGATGCTCTCAATTTGTTCAACTTGCAATAGCAGTGCCATACAGATGGCCTCTGTACAATCCAGTTAGTCTCTTGCTGTAATTTGTACTTTCATAGCATTTTGTTGTAGTCTAGAGTAATGCTGTAAAATGTCCTGAGCATGTGGTAACACTCAACAAATGTAATAGAATTATATTTTTCCAGAGGGTGTTACTGTAGAAATGTCTACTTTTACAAACCAGTTTGGATGTAGGACTTTCCTTTTTTTATTCTATGCAAATACATTCAAATTAAATTAAAGGGGACTTTTATATTTAATTAAAGGTGAATTTTACTGAAAATGTGTTGTTGACTTTTATTTACAGCTCACTCAGCAGCCAAACTAGGCCAGGATATAAAAATGATCAGTGAAAACATTAATGAGATGTTAGCAGTCAGTCACACTAACCCTAACCCTAACTTCAGTGCAGCGATGGTAGTGGAAGCCCAGCTCCACCATTTTATATGAGCTATTTCTTCCGTGCACTAGAGAGATCCCTACTATACCTGCCTAAATCCCATCCGGACTTTTAGTCTGGAGCATAGACATAGCTGTCCGATGGAGGGAGCCAGAGTGAGCTCCGTGTACTGTAACTACCGCAGAGCGCGACAGAAGCAGAAACTGGTACCCGGAAGGTGACGAGAGTGTCATGCGCATGAGTGATGCACGTGTTCTCCCTCACTGCTCAACAACATTCGCTCCTGGTGCCCACAGCTATGAATGTTGAGATGGGAGAAATATCAGAAAAAGAAACATTACGTCCAAAAATAACAGATGCGAAAGGAATCCTTCAACAGAACCGCGAGTTCCTTGATTTTTTTTGGGACATTGCTAAACCTGAACAAGATATTCGACTACGCGCTATAGAACATCTTATACAATATTTGAAACAGAGTGAGAAGGTAAGTGATTGTTTAAGGATTGCCTATTTAAAAAAATACCCCTATTAGGTTTCCATTAGGGAATCTGAAATATTGAGTCCCATTTATCACTTCACTAAAACGCTACACATTTTAATAGATTAAAGCCTAACCTCTGACAGTAAGTTAATCATGTCAGAAGTTGCATTGCGGCCCTACAATATATACATATAAACTACCATTTTGAAGGTTAACTAGCATTTGTGCTTCTTTAGGACTCAGTACAGATTTCTGAATATGTAATTACATTTGTCAACAAGTATTTCTCAACTTGAATGTGTGCTGCTGTATTTGCCAAGACATGCCACATGAGTGTCTTCCACCTTCTCTGTGCTCTAGCCAGATGAGTTGGAGTACTCCCTGAAGAGACTTGTTGACGGCCTGTCACACACCAGAGAGGTAGCACGGCCTGGTTTCAGCCTGGCTCTTGGACAGGTATGTAGAAGTCACATGGGATGTCATTATTTTATACATGCTGAGAGATCAGTGTCAGATCTTGGCTGTAGCTGGTTATTTTATGTTGTCCATATCTGCACTGTTCTGTCCACTTTTGCTGCTGTAACACCGATAATTCTCTTCTGGATTAATGTGTTGTCTATCTATCTATCTATTAATCTATTCCAATGACTGAACACAAAGCACACCCCCAAATAGTCCATTCCAATGTCATTGTCCACCTTGTTAAAACAAAAAACCTTATGAGCAACAATATGCTGTTCTGAGGTCTACAGTAAATTATGTTCTGTAATGACTGATATTGTCCCTCCCATAATGGAGTTACTCTATCGCATACTACACCACTGGGGTCAGCAATGCCAAAACAGTGCGGTAGATTGGAAACTTTATGCTTGGTCTTCTTTTGAGTTGGGTTATTGAATATATGCCCATGATCCTTGAAGCATGTAAAACATAACGTTTGCGTCCTGCCACACTGTTTTGAATGGGATGCCAACGTCTGGAGACGGGTCTCTAGTATGTATGTATGTATGTATGTGATGCACTAGTATGTATGTATGTATGTATGTATGTCATGAAGTGAACCATGCACATTTACATGCAAGGGTGTGTTTGTATTCTCAGCTGCTGGGGTCATTTGTGGAGATTCCCCTGCAGAGCATCCTAGACAGAGTAAAAGAGAAGCACAACTTGCAGACCACCAAAAAGGTACTTACTGTGATTCTCCTCCAGCAGCTCTTAAAACAAGATGTATGTTTTGTACGTCCTCTAAAAAACCCCAAAACTAAAACATTGCTGTTTTTCAGAAACTTGTCCGAAATGCTCTCTTTGGCAACTTCTTTGGGGTTTTGGCTCTCTCTCAGTCCACCCGCCTC
>OMNS01056639.1:1887-14092 GCA_900303225.1 Laemonema laureysi | reverse complement strand
AAGATTCTGGTTCTGGAATACATTCTTGGGTTGGTTGTGACACTGTGATGAATTTGGGTTCAGGCATAGGTACTGGTACTTGGCATGGGATAGATTTGGGTTCTGAAATACATTCTGGGATTGGTTCTGATTCAGTGATTAGTGTGACTTCAGGAACAGGTTCTGGTACTTTGTCTGAGATAGATTCCGGCTCTGAAATACATTCCGGGGTTGGTTCTGTGATGAGTTTGGCTTCAGGAACAGGTTCTGGTCGTAGATCAGGGATGTAGGCAGGTTCTGGCACACATTCTGTGCTTGGTTTTGATTCTGTGAGGAGTTTAGCTTCAGGAAAAGGTTCTGGTACTTGGCCTGGGATGGACTCAAGCTCTGGAATACATTCTGGGGTTGGTTCCGATTCTGTGATGGGTTTGGGTTGAGGAATAGGTTCAGATGGTAGGTCTGGGATTGATTCCAGTTCTGGAATGCATTCTGGGGTTCCTTCTGTTTCTATGATGAGTTTTGGTTCAGGAACAGGTCCTGGTACTTGGTCTGGGATTGATTCAGGTTCTGGGATGCATTCTGGAGTTATTTCTGTTTCCGTGATGAGGTTGGGTTCGGGCTTAGGTACAGGTAGTGGATCTAGGATGGATCCAGGTTCTGGAATATATTCCAAGGTTGGTTCCGATTCTGTAATGAGTTTGGGTTCAAGAATATATTGTTGTACTTGACAACAATCTGGACTTGGTTCTGATTCTGTGATGAGTTTAGGTTCATGAACAAGTTCTGGTATTTGGCATGAGATGGGTTCAGGTTCTGGAATACATTCTGTGATTGGTTTGGGTTCAGGAATAGGTACAGGTAGTGGATCTAGGATGGATCCAGGTTCTGGAATGTATTCCAAGGTTGGTTCCGATTCTGTAATGAGTTTGGGTTCAAGAACATTTTGTTGTACTTGACAACAATCTGGACTTGGTTCTGATTCTGTGGTAAGTTTAAGTTTAGAAACCAGCTCTTGTACTTTGCATTGCAAAGATTCTGGTTCTGGAATACATTCTTGGGTTGGTTGTGACACTGTGATGAATTTGGGTTCAGGCATAGGTACTGGTACTTGGCATGGGATAGATTTGGGTTCTGAAATACATTCTGGGATTGGTTCTGATTCAGTGATTAGTGTGACTTCAGGAACAGGTTCTGGTACTTTGTCTGAGATAGATTCCGGCTCTGAAATACATTCCGGGGTTGGTTCTGTGATGAGTTTGGCTTCAGGAACAGGTTCTGGTCGTAGATCAGGGATGTAGGCAGGTTCTGGCACACATTCTGTGCTTGGTTTTGATTCTGTGAGGAGTTTAGCTTCAGGAAAAGGTTCTGGTACTTGGCCTGGGATGGACTCAAGCTCTGGAATACATTCTGGGGTTGGTTCCGATTCTGTGATGGGTTTGGGTTGAGGAATAGGTTCTGATTGTAGGTGTGGGATTGATTCAGGTTCTAGAATGCATTCTGGGGTTCTTTCTGTGTCTATGAGTTTTGGTTGAGGAACAGGTCCTGGTACTTGGTCTATGATTGATTCAGGTTCTGGGATGCATTCTGGGTTTATTTCTGCTTCCGTGATGAGTTTGGGTGCAAGGTTAGGTACTGGTAGTGGGTCTAGAATGGATTCAGGTTCTGGAATATATTCCAAGGTTGGTTCTGATTCTCTAATGAGTTTGGGTTCAAGAATATATTGTTGTACTTGACAACAATCTGGACTTGGTTCTGATTCTGTGATGAGTTTAGGTTCATGAACAGGTTCTTGTATTTGGCATGAGATGGGTTCAGGTTCTGGAATACATTCTGTGATTGGTTTGGGTTCAGGAATAGGTTCTGATCGTATGTCTGGGATTGATTCAGGTTCCGAATTGCATTCTGTGGTTGGTTCTGATTCTGCAATGAGCTTGAGTTCAGGAACAGGCTCTGCTACTTGATCTTGGATAGATTCAGGTTCTGGAATCTGTTCCGGAATTGGTTGTGATTCTGCAATGAGTTTGGGTTCAAGAACCTGTTGTTGTATCTGACATGGGATATATTCAGGTTCTAGAGCATATTCTGTGTTTGGTTCTGATTCTGTGATGAGTTTAAGTTCAGCAACCGGTTCTTGTACTTTGCATTGCATAGATTCTGGTTCTGGAATACATTCTTGGGTTGGTTGTGATTCTGTGATGAATTTAGGTTCAGGCATAGGTACTGGTACTTGGCATGGGATAGATTTGGGTTCTGAAATACATTCTGGGATTGGTTCTGATTCAGTGATTAGTGTGGCCTCAGGAACAGGTTCTGGTACTTTGTCTGAGATAGATTCAGGCTCTGGAAGATATTCCAGAATTGGTTCTGTGATGAGTTTGGTTTCAGGAATAGGTTCTGGTCGTAGATTGAGGATGGAGGCAGGTTCTGGCACACATGCTGGGCCTGGGATGGATTCAGGTTCTGGAATACATTCTGGGTTTTGTTCGGATTCTGTGATGGGTTTGAGTTCAGGAATAGGTTCGGATCGTAGGTCTGGGATTGATTCAGGTTCTGGGATGCATTCTGGGGTTATTTCTGCTTCTGCGGTGAGTTTGGGTTCAGGCTTAGGTACAGGTAGTGGGTCTAGGAAGGATTCCGGTTCTGGAATATATTCCAAGGTTGGTTCCGATTCTGTAATGAGTTTGGGTTCAAGAACAGATTGTTGTACTTGACAACAATCTGGGCTTGGTTCTGATTCTGTGATGAGTTTAACTTCACAAACAGGTTCTGGTATTTGGCATGAGATGGGTTCAGGTTCTGGAATACATTCTTTGGTTAGTTCCGATTCTGTGATTAGTTCGGGTTCAGGAATAGGTTCTGGTAGTAGGTATGGGAGTGATTCAGGTTCCGAATTGCATTCCGTGGTTGGTTCCGATTGTGCAATGAGTTTGAGTTCAGGAATAGGCTCTGGTACTTGATCTTGGATAGATTCAGGTTCTGGAATCTGTTCCGGAATTGGTTGCGATTCTGCAATGAGTTTGGGTTCAAGAACCTGTTGTTGTATCTGACATGGGATATATTCAGGTTCTAGAGCATATTCTGTGTTTGGTTCTGATTCTGTGATGAGTTTAAGTTCAGCAACCGGTTCTTTGCATTGCATATATTCTGGTTCTGGAATACAGTCTTGGGTTGGTTGTGATTCTGTGATTAGTTTGGGTTCAGGCATAGGTACTGGTACTTGGCATGGGATAGATTTGGATTCTGAAATACATTCTGGGATTGGTTCTGATTCTGTGATGAGTTTGGCTTCAGGAACAGGTTCTGGTAGTATATCGGGGATGTAGGCAGGTTCTGGCACACATTCTGTGCTTGATTTTGATTCTGTGAGGAGTTTCACTTCAGGAAGAGGTTCTGGTACTTGGCCTGGGATGGACTCAGGCTCTGGAATACATTCTGGGCTTGGTTCCAATTCTGTGTTGGGTTTCAGTTCAGGAATAGGCTCTGATCGTAGGTCTGGGATTGATTCAGGTTCTGGGATGCATTCTGGGGTTATTTTTGCTTCTGTGATGAGTTTGGGTTCAAGAACAGATTGTTGTACTTGACAACAATCTGGGCTTGGTTCCAATTCTGTGATGAGTTTAGGTTCATTAACAGGTTGTGGTATTTGGCATGAGATGGATTCAGGTTCTGGAATACATTCTGTGGTTAGTTCCGATTCTGTGATTAGTTTGGGTTCAGGAATAGGTTCTGGTAGTAGGTATGGGAGTGATTCAGGGATATATTCAGGTTCTGGAACATATTCTGTGTTTGGTTTTGATTCTGTGATGAGTTCGAGTTCAGCAACCAGTTCTTGTACTTTGCATTGCATAGATTCTTGTTCTGGAATACATTCTTGGGTTGGTTCTGTGATGAGTTTGGGTTCAGGCATAGGTACTGGTCGTGGGTTGAGGTTCGATTCAGGTTCTGGAATACATTCCAGGTTTGGTTCTGATTCTGCAGTGAGTTTGGGTTCAAGTATAGATTCTGGTAATAGGTCTGGGATGGATTCAGGTTCTGGAATATGTTCTGGGATTTGTTTTGATTCTGGGATGAGTCTGGGTTCAGGAACAGGTTCCGGTACTTTGCATGATATAGATTCAGGTTCTGGAAAACATTCTGGGGTTGGTTCTGATTCTGTGATGAGTTTGGGTTTAGGAATGGCTTCTGGTAGTGGGTCAGAGATGGAATCAGGTTCTGGAATCCATTCCCGGGTTGGTACTGATGTTGTGATGAGTTTGGGTTCAGGAACAGGTTCTGGTACTTGACAGGGGATACATTCAGGTTCTGGCATACATTCTTGGGTTGGGTTGGGTTCTGTGATGAGTTTGAATTCCATATTAGGTTCTGATTGTAAATCTGGGATGGATTCAGGTTTTGGAACAGATTCCAGGGTTGGTTCTAATGCTGCAATCAGTTTGGGTTCAGGAACCAATTGTTGTAATTGACGTGGGATATACTCAGGTTCTGGAATACATTCTGGGGTAGGTTCCGAGTCTGTGCTGAGTTTGGGTCCAGGAATAGGCTCTGACAGTAGGTCTGGGATGGATTCAGGTTCTGGAAAACATTCTGTGTTTGGTTCTGATTCTTTGACCAATTTGAGTTCAGGTACAGTCTGTGGTATTGGCACCTCTTTCACAGGTTCTTTTTCAACAACACCAGTGTCCTGGGGTTCAACTGCCAAGCCCTGAGGTTCATGCTGCTCAGGCGCTTCAGGTTCTGGTTTAATGCCAAGTGCCTCTGTGACAGCGAGAGCCACCGATTGCAGCTCATTAGCTTCAACAAGTCCCACCAATAACCGAGATGCCTCCTGTGATACCACCGCCGGTATGCTCGTCAGGATGTCTGCCGCCACAGTCTCCAGAGGCCTGGTCACCTCGGTGCCCTCTGTCTTCTGCTGAGGAGCTTCATCCTCCTGCGTGGTGGGAGCACCACTGCTTGGCACTATTTGCTTGCTGAACAGGTTTCCCATTTGCGCAATCTGTACACAGGAAAGTGATAGATGTGGATACAATGTCAAGCAGTGCCAGGAGCTCGGAGGAACAAAGTGACACACATGTGTCAACACTTGATTTGAATGTACATATTAGTTTGCCACATTGGGCACACCTCTGTTTAGACTGCAAAACAAGTTATGACTTGAAAAGATACCAACACTCACCTTTTGTTGGCCACTAGATGCGCATGTGCAACAAAACGGCTTGCAGTTTTATGTTCAGAAATGCATAACCTGCCTGTAAAGGTGTTAGATGGGCTATTAGTAGACATGTCATAATTTGATGACAGAACAAGATAGAAATTTTCCAATAAATGTAAACGACAATTACTTAAAGGATAACTTCAGGATTTTACAACCCAATTTTCCCATAATTTTGGGTTTAACTGACTAATGCCGACAAAGATTTTTCAAATTGGTCCAGTATTGAGTGAGAATGCAGTCTGTGTTGCAACCCTTTGGGGCAATTATACTGGTCATGTACGTCCTCTAAGCTTGTTAGACAGACTCAGATTGTTATACGTGTTTGACAACATTATGGAAAGGATCCCTACAGAAAAATACTACTTTTTTCTTTACCTTTCACTTGATCTGATCTGTTTGTTATTGTGTCTAATCAAGTCTCGGTTGAGGAGAAGTCTCACTGAGTTGTTGCAGGAAGACAATGATAGAAACATGAGTGAGAGTTGGAGAGAGGAGTGCCAGCAAAAGTTTGTTGTGTTGGACGACAGAAAGTGTAGCTTAGTGATGGCTGAATATTTAGTTGATTTCGACAATCTGAAGTTTCGCGAGACTTCTCCTCTAGCGAGACTTGGTTAGACACGTTGTAGAGATGTTGTCAAACACTTAAAACAATCGGAACCTGTCAGTGGCAAAAGCAAGCAATTTTCAATACATTGATGCATTGATGGGCGGAATTGCCCCAGCCGCGAAACAATGCAGACGTTTCGCAGCTGCGTTTTTGCTCAATTCTGGACCAATTAAAAATAAAATTGTCCGCATCATTCAGTTCGACCCAAAATGATGGGATAATGGGTTCCAGGTTGGAAAATCCACGGATTATACTTTTACTATGTACACTTAGGGTATGTTTACAACGATTCCCACTAAAACTCTTTCCAGAAAGTTTGTCACGTTTATCTCGTAATTTCCAATGTATTTTATAATTATTTATCGTGCAGTAATTTATAAATGTATAAAAATGTCAGATGCTATCATGAATATAACGTCAACGCAACTAATCCCATTGTTATCCTTATCAATGACATATAATGTTTTCAACAAATATGAAGAAGATCAATTAATTACTGATCGATTATCGGTTTGTTTTTGTGATTAAATGCAGAAAATAGATGACCTTGCACACGTAGGCTTGTGTTCCTCATGCAAGCTCAAAATAATATTTAAGGTCCAAGCTAGACAAGAAAAGAATGCATTCCATTTGGATGAAGTTGTTTCAAAAGTTGAATAAACCAACCTTGAGTCTTTTGGAGCAAAGTAATCGTGAGACTCTTCGGGGAACTTGAGATGGATAGATGTACAATGCTCTCAAGATATACTCCAACTGAAGACAGGGTGTGTACCGTTTGGTAAACACTCGGATGATAACTGCGCGTTGGTATTAGTTGCGCCCAGAAACTGAGCGCGTGTTCGGCTGAGAGAGGATCATGAATTGTTGCGTTACCCTCGGTCTACCGCAACAACATTTCTCTCTTACTTCCGATCAGCTTTGTACGGCAATTAACGATCTCAGGAGCGAGAAGAATAAGGACAAGACAAGAGTAACAATAACAACAACAACAATGACAAGGAAAATAAATATGTAATTTTTCCGAAACATTTTACAAAGCAATATCCGAAACATGTAACGGAAACGGATATCCCTTATATCAAAAGTCCCTCCCTCTCTCGCCAATAACGCTCATTTGTAGCATCCCGTACCAGGCGTTTTGCCGCGAGATGAGAACGCCTGGCAATGAGGTGCACGTGCGCGTGCACTCCACACAGCACTCCTCCTGCCTTCTACCCTCTGGCGTGACTAGGAAGTAAAACAATCACATGTGCACATATGTGAATGTAATGGTTTATAGCCATAGCCTTAGCCTATCTTGAGACCTATTTTCTATCTGAGACTAATCTACAGTTAGGCAAGACAGCTGTAACTCATTCGATGGTTGGCCTACTGCGAAGTGCGAAGTTCAAACCTGAAGTTGTCATAGTGTCACAGCTGCCTTGTAAACAACAGCTGATAAAAATAAACCCGTGACACCTCAGGAAAGTGAAAGTAAAGAGTCAACTCAAGTCGAGTACTGTACAGTAAGTATGCTTTATATTCCCCCCTGGGGATTATTAAAGTAAAGTACTTATTTTATTTTTAACTCTTGGTTTTTATGGTCGAATATTTATCAAAATACAAAAGCAATATCAAATGCAGTGTGCTAAAAAAACATTATTTTTTGTTATTATGTCCGTCTTTAGAAAATATAGGCTATTGTCTTGATTTAGTTTGTGTTTTGTTTGTTTGAATAGATCCTTCACTCTGATCTCTGATGGCTGCACTGTGGCTGTCCTGTGCCCTCTTCTTAATTTTCACGCAGATGATCGCCTCCCTCGTCGTATTTGCAGCCGTTTTCATCGATTCCAATGACGTCACCATTAGCCCCTTTAATTTCCGTACAAACGGACAAGATCAAATACTACTTTGCCAAGCAATTTCGTTGCACACAGTAGACAAACCTTGTACGATAACTCTGGACATAATCAGAATGGCTGTTATATTATGTCTTTACACTCCTCTGGTGCTTGTGGCCTTTGCTCTGCTGAGCTCGCTGCTATCAAGCTACAGTGATGGGGACCTCGGGGTGCTGAGGCTCAGCGTGTGGTGCCAGGCGACCTCCAGCGTTCTCACCCTGCTGGGCCTCGTTGGGTTCGTGGCACTCTATTGGGCCCAAGCCGGTCCATCAGCTCTGACAATGTGCTTTGACAGCTGCGTTTGCATACTCGTCCAGTTGACCGTTGCAACTTATCAGAGTTCCTTGTTGTGGAGAAAGCTAAAAACAACTGTTAACAGACAAAGGTTTGAACAAATCACTAACCTTAACTTGTAATGCAATAATGTTAATTAACTTAACCGATTATGGCATTACTTATACTGTGTGTGGGACACGTACTCGTGCCTTAATGATGGGACAGTGGTATTGATAAGCCTGTTAACTTCAATACGCATCACAGGAGATAGGAAAGCAATGTTGTTTGGTAGCTTTCCTTCCTGCCTGTGTCCTACTGTTTTTAGCTTGGAGTATATTTGTAATGTTTGTTTAACATTATAGTTTGCTCATCTTGGGTAAACTATGCGGCTCTGGTACCGACCGGTCCATGTTTGCGATTGTTCATATGGCGCAAACGCCGCACCTTTTACGTTAAGGTCATAACCTAAAACCTGGTTTGACAACCACTGTCGTGACTCCGCTTATGCGTGATTGCGGTTGTTTTCGGCTTAGAGAAGCCAGCTAACGATAGCTTATGAAAGATATCCTGGGTATGCCGAACTTGCTTTGGAGTATTAGCCCCAGGTGATCATGAGAAAGGCACTCATTTGTATCTTATCTCTTAGCTCTCTTGCCGATCCTGAATTTGAGTCTACAGAGCTGTTGATAAATAAGGGTCAATATCCTTATTGGTATGAGTCAACATACATATACCGTATAATCGAAACCCCATCTAAGGGTAATGATTGGCAAGAGAGATACATACGTTTTAAAGTGTATATTGTTTATGCTCAGGTTGTCTTGAGACCACCATGGCCACAGACACATCACATTCAACAAGAAACTCAAAGAATACAACACCAGATGTTCTTTTTCTGTAATGATTATTAGTATTACTGGTTATGCAATTATTTTATGTTGATGAGTTATTGGAAAGGACTAATGTGTGACCTGGAATAGAGTTCAATCCTATGTGAAGAAGATTTCCCTTACAAGCTTGAACGAGTCATCCTCTTCGCCCTCGGTGGTTGGAGTCTTCGCCACCACCGTTGTGCCAGGTTCAAATGCAACAGGACTGTGGTATTTTTGAGCCTGTATTGACCTTTGACCTTCAGACTGTTGCCCAGCGCAACTTCGGTGGGGGGATACCGTCAGTGAGTCATCTACAGTGTCCATGTCTGTCTCTGAAATGTAGGTCCTGTCCTGAGTATCAGAGCTAGAGGATTCATCCAAAGTCTCTTCCAATTTATGAGAACACTCCTTGTTTCTCACAACGCTTGCCAGCCTTCTGTCGCCATTCACATCCTATCACCAGGGGCAACAAAAACAATGGCAACATTGAAATATATAACTTGTGTTGAACTGTACAAAAAATGTGAAATACTTTTGGTTAAAATGGCGCGACCTGGTGGTCATTAAGGAAAGCGTCACCGTCACTTGCCCCATTGGTAATAAAAGCAATCGCTACTTCAACCAGTTCCTTCTCGTTCATGCAATATACAGTGCTGAAATAAATACACAGTTGTTGTAATTAACCACCAAATAAACATCCAAGCAAGCAACACATACATAATAATTGGGCAACTATATTCCATAGCGCATGTTTTAAACGCATCTACCGTGAAACGTTTCTACTTTTCGTCATTGCCTGCTTTGATTTCGCCTTCTCCTTCAGCGACATCCAAGACGGCAGTTCCCTCTGTCGGTCTGTCATAGTTGACAGCTAGGATGGATCTACTGGTGCATGATGTGTATAACGAACGTACATGAAAGTAGCAAGTGAACAAAACACAGGAGATCCTCGTGTTTCTGTGACGTGTCGATGCACAGCGAGACAAAAGGCTTACGAAGAGCCAGCTCCTCCCTCGTCGACAACGCAGTGAGCAGAAATAGCTAGAAGGCCTACAAGTGCAATTATAGAATCCCAATCAAAATATTTTAACTTTTTTTTATTATTATTTTTTTTTAATCTAAACATATCATAGCAGTCGAAAATGAAATGCAGGGGGAAAACAACACGGATGTGCGTATTTTCTGTTTACCGTTAGATGGCAGTAGAGACCCCTAGCCCTTTATGTGTTTGGACACAATATGTAGGCCTATGTTTTATTTTTGAACAATATTTATCAATCATAGTTTAACAAACCATTTTCGTCAATCAACCTATGATTTAGGCTATGTATGTTTTCAGTGTAGAGTTGGTATTTGAGATTGCAGAACTACTGTACAACTAAAAGGCCTAATTCACCTTTAAACACTCAACTCTCAGATTAAAACATTTAGTATGCTATTTATTTATATCTTTACATACAATTGATGTAGTTATTATTATTGTTTTTACTAGATTGCAATTGTGGTCAGATTCAGTTAAGAAGCCATTACACTGGAACCTCAAAATGTTGAGTTTTATCTGAGTGAGTTGCCCTGCTAATTCATGCTGGTTTAGCACCCCAAACACTGCCATGCATGCAACCCCACCACCATAGCAACCTCACAGAATCTCTTGAGCTTCTCTATCTGTCTCCTGGCCTCACTCGCTCTCATTTCAAACCTTATTTTGCTCTCTCACTTGGGCCCCCAAGCTGCCCAGGCTCCCAGTCTGTTTAATTATGTCTCTAAAGCCGCCCATCCAACACAAGTACTTAGGCCTTGATTGCAGAGACAGGCTTTGTAGATTTGAGTAAATTAAAAACAAACCCCAGTATGTTAACAGCCAGACACACGCACACTGTAATTTCCCTAAAGCTCTCGAGTCTTAGTCATTTTAGGAAAGGCAAGTAATCACGCAATCGAGATTGAAGTCGTATCGAATGAAAAGTCTCTCGACCTCCCGCTAGGGATTGTATGTGTCCACGAGTAATCATTCTTCATTCTGCCTTTTATTTCAGGGAGGACAACATTTCAAAACAATAAAATTCAGAATTTCAGAATCAAATACGGTATACTTCTGATAATACAATGGTCCAATAATAATATTGATTTGAAATAACAATATATTATCAATAATACAAATACAAACACAATTTGAAAAATGTTTAGCAGACCAAACATAATAATTGTATTATTATGATCCAGCAGGATTGCTATAAATGAGTAATCTTTGTGGACCACAAAGTGGCATTAACTTCAACCTCCCCCAGGCTAGCTGCCACATGCACAGATCAGACTAAGAAGATTCCTCTCAGCTTAAGTGTGGCTCTTTTCCTTCTCTGCGTTGAACTTGAACGACACTAAAATGGTTGGGATGAATGTACTGTACGCGGGGTCTGTTCGTTAGATTCCTCTTGGGTCTTTAAATCCTGGTTACTAGCTCTAAATGTCTCCTTTGTCTAGACTTTTGTGTGTGTTTTCAATGGTGCAGAATGTATTATTCTATGTGATGGCTGTGGTGACAAGGTCCCATGGTGCAGGTTTTAGGGATTGCTGTGCAACTGTCTCGGGTCATGTCTTCGGTGGTTGGTGGTGTCTGAAGTGTTGCTGAGTCAGCTCCTTCTTACCTCACCTCGCCTCGCCTCACCTCGCCTCACCTCGTCATGATCTCCATCACTGTTGCCCTGGCGTCTCTTCATCCTCTTCTCATTCTGAAGGCCACGCTCAGGGAGAACCAGACCAATCTGGCGGGTTCTGGGCTTAGCCCTGCTTGGAGTCGTTGGGGTCGTTGTCATCTGCCATCTGTCTCTCTCTAAAAAGGTTGTGATTGGCCATATGGCGAGAGTTTGTCAGATCGGAGGCCTTTGTTGGCATTTTCCCCTTTAAGTAAAATGACATGAAAATGGTTAATTCCATCACTGTGCTGGCATGAGAGTCATGAGATGACTGCAGGTCAACACCACCACAAATCCCCATGGCCTATAGGAAGTTGAAGTGTAAAGTGAGTGACCTCACTCTGACCCCACGACCCCTATCCCTTTTTCAGATGGCTTATTTTCAAATTCCTAACATCAGAGAGCAGCAGATGAACAGAGCAGATTATACATGATTACAACTCGTCCAGGCAAGACCACAAACACAAACAAACAGACATGGACACCCAAACCTAAACAGGAAACCACTAATCCTGAAACAACCAACATACATTTAACAATTTAATATTTTATTGAACAGTGTTGAGCTTGTTTTTGCTGCATGGCTAATAAAGCATTTCTTTCTCTTCCTCTTGGCATAATTTGGGGGGGGTTCACACACTGGGCTTCTCACTTTGTGAACCAGAAAACAACACTAAACACCA
>OMNS01056292.1:2225-12992 GCA_900303225.1 Laemonema laureysi | reverse complement strand
GCCCTCCGTCTCTCGTCAGAATAGATTCCCCGCTGTTGCCCGCGGCGTTGCCAGTGCCTGCTCTCTGACCGGACTCATTCACCTTCACCTCTGGCGACGCTGATGTCATCTTTGGCTTGGCGTGTGCCTCCACATCTCTCGCCTCGCCTCGATTTTTTTTTTCCCAAAGAGCAGTCGCTACCAAAAAAAACATCTCCTTATTGAATAGGATTTTAATTAGTCGCAGCCAGGTTGAAAGGTGTTAAACCTATGAAAATATTCGCCGATTGCCAAAAGGTCCAGCTCAGCATAAAAACGTTGGTTTACTGTGTCACACGCTGGCATCCCTTGGCAGGGGCCTGGGAACCACTCTGGAAGGCATGTTGGAGCATGAACTAGCATCCATGCAGAGCCAGACCAATACCAATCTATGGCCAACGCCACGTGGGCAATTCTTCACCACAAACCACAGACCGAAAGTAGATTTTCCCATATCACCTGACAGTGAATTTGTATTTATTTCATTTTTTCCCCTTTCCTTTCCTTCTTTCCCCCCTTCCTGCCTTTTTTTAAAGCAGTTAACTCCACAACTCCCTGCCTTGTATTGTCCTCAGGGGAACAAGTGGTTTTAAACCACAGTTCCCAGTTCATCCTGTTGATATAAACGTCACATGTTCAGGCTTTCTACCTTAACAGTCATGATCAGCGTTGCCTTATTCTGTCTGACACAATGGCAGAGGACACTTAGTAGTAGTGATTTACTTGAATTGTCATGTATTAGAAAGTCAAGAAGAAAGTTAAGTTAAGTAGGTGCAGTAGCAGGAAAAGTATGCTTTTATTGAAGTACTTTAAAAAAGGTCTGTTGAAAGCCTGAATATCGTAAGGGGATTTTCAACATCTGTCTTGCGTCTTGTGAACAAAAATAAAAGATTGACTGAAAATGTAGACCATGTTTGGGCAATTATATGTGTGAATTGCAGTAAACTACCAGTGAGAGGCAAACACGATGACAAAAAAAAAATCCCCCAAAACGATATTATGGTGTAGAAATGGTTTATTTATGTAACAGGAGTATCTCTTTAAGGAGGAAAACTTACAATACGGTTTGTAGGAAATGTATATCAAAAACACTTAAAAAAAACAAAACTAAACAATTTACATTTTGTGAATTGCAAACCCTTTGGAGCATGGGATGCCATAACCGCTACACCGATGACCATCGATGAGGTGTACACTGAACATCTCCATTTGGGTCTTCTCTCTAATTAGCAGCACGAGGATATTTACTTCACTGTCAGTGATGCTTAACACACGCGTTCAAATGTATCCAATTTACTGTTCAAGGGGTTATCTATAAATAAGCTATTGTATAGGTGTGATACTTCGCAACAGTACAACACCATTTTTAGACGCAAGTTTGAAATTGGCAAACATACCCATATTCCATCTTGTACATAGAAGGACATCATTAAGTTTATGAGTCATTTTTGTAGAAGCGTTTGATGTATGATGTATGATTATTTTAATATTAAAGAAGGCACTAGAGAGATTTCTTGAAATAGGGCAAAGGCTATCATATGGTAAACTAATAAAGTAAGTGCATGACAACACTGCATATTAAACAACTGTAATACTATGTCATCTTGATGTTATATTCATTTGTGAATTTTGTCAGTGTAAACAAATAAATAATTATTTACAATCTCTAGCAACAAAAACAACCATAAAAATGTAACAAAAAAAGCAGAGCATAAATAATTTACAAAAAAAAGAAATTATAATACAGACTTAGTATAAACATCTTTACTATAAAAAGGCCTATCTAAACCATTCACTCAAGATCTCTATGAAAACAACATTCATGGATTGATGAAGTACTGACGGGCCACTTCATTACAATGCTTTCTGCTCATTTCTTTTCAGGTAATTCCAGATACCGTTGGTTTAATTTCTGGGTTGGACCCATGGCTTAAAGGCCCGCCTCGTGTTGCTCTTCCTGAATTGAATCTCTCAATATAATAGATGAGCAAGAAGTCTGTTACAAGCCGTAGAAAGCGAGAAAGTGAGAGGAAAAAGACGCGCTCTGTATGTTGCTGTACAATGAAACCTCTTTAAAAAACGGAGACACTGTTACATGTAGCTAGGAGTAGATATTTTGCGATGGCTGTTTTTTGGTCATGTGTCCATGTTTAGATTTTCTTTTTATACTTTTGCCGAGCATTGCATGCACTGTAAAGCACCCAGGAAAACAACATCCCCTTCCACTTGTGGCTGAAGGGTGAACATGGAAAGGTCCATTTTTCCGTTGAAATGGAGTAGAAAATCAGGTGCTCCGTTTGAAGTGTCCCTTAGACGTTGAAGTTTTAGAGTCCCCGCTCTGAAACTCAGTTATCTGGAGGCAGATTAGCACAAAAGAAATGACAGTGAATACAACTTTCTAAATAATAGCTCATTTTTAAAAGCCAGCATTTTTTGAGGGTGGAGGCAATTTAGTGACAGCAAGTGGCAGCGATGGGTTATGCAGTGTGAGCCTTAAAGAAGCGTGTCTTCGATCTCAAATTTGATCATTAAGATTAGAAATGAGGGTCCTTGGGTCTCAAGGCCCTTGGGACTCAAGGACCTTCACAATGCTTGGTTGATGACAGGCAGAATTAAATAGCGTTTTTTTTTAATAGCTTCAGCCAATACGCAACAGACAATCCTTGTCAGTATTACCTTCCCCACCCTGTTGGCAACTCCGGTTTATCTGAGTGTTGAAAAAGATGTTGAAGGTTTAAGAGCTTGTTCTGTATTATCCCAAAGGGGATTTTTCTCTCTCATGGTTTCTGGTCTCAGTTCTCAAACCAACAGACACATCAACACAAATCCATAGACCAACAAACAAAGGACCCACTTGTGTAAACACTCATCAGACATCCAGACACCAAAATAGACACAGGAAGGCACTCAAGCAATACATGACACAAACAAAAACACACACAGACCCACACATAAACTTACTAGCTAGCTATGGAACCAAGGAAAGGAATACTACTCACCTCTGCACTCATACTTGAGGTCAGAGAAGAAGACCAGCTCTTGTGAGAAGACAAACAAGCCTAACCTTCCCCCTGCAAACGTCTTGTCATAGATTGGCCCCGAGTCGGCCATGATTTGTTTCCCTTCATACACCACCACCCTGCAGAAGAAAGACAAAAGACCAGTCATCATCAGTGAAGGGCAAATGGAGATCCACCACACGCCAAACAAACCAAACTTGTGTAATTAAATCTGCGTGGTACTGACGATAATGATCTAGTGTTTTTGTTTACCCTTTACTTTCAGACATTTCAGTGCATGTTGTGTTAGCCAAAACTGAGTTAGCAGACCATAGTCAAGAGGTGTATCTGCTCTCTACCTGATAAAACCGGTCTTTGGTCTGTGGATGAGGTGCCACCTGTAGGCGGTGTAATCTTTCCAACCAATGTTTTTGGGGTCGTGCCACAGTGTCCGCACCTGTGTAGAGCAAAACGGTTAACAGACGGTTAGCTCCAAAACACTCTCACAGCCTTCTAAAAAGTAGACGGCGGACCCTGTGAGAGAGAGAGGAAGCTTGCCTGTCCAACGGTGTTGCCAGTGTGCCACAGAGCATTCCGCAGGTTCTCGCCGGTGCCCGTGGTGGAGTTGACCACTTTGAGGGAAACCCCAGAAATGCCGAAGGCCTTGGACGGCTTCTCTTCCCAGTAGGTCTGCGTGATCTGCTTCCACATCACCACGTAGAAGCGGCCGCTCGACTGGTAGCCGAACACGAAGCCAGCATAGTCGTCGTCCCTGTCGGTGTTCACGTACATCGTGCCACTGAAGTCCACGGCGCTGAACTCATCGAAACCTTAGAGGAAGAGAAGAAAGGTACAGGGGCCGGGTGATTGTGAGAACAACGACGCCCAAGGCTTAACACGGTCCCATGGCCTCAGTGCCCCATTGATGAACAGCTGAAGAAGAATTGATGTTTATGGTGAAGAGATGTTCATGGTTGCATCCTCCCTTCAAATTGAGGGGTGTTTTATTTGATTTTAGTGATGGCCTAATGGCAACGTGGGCTGCAGCTCACCTACTGCGATACCAGGGTCAGAGTTGGCGGTCTGCACCAGCTCTTTACCCTGGTGCCTGACCACCCAGTTGGGGTCGATTTGCGTGGTTCCCTTGGGGTCCAGGTGGACCATCTGGAACTTTCTGAAGTCTGTCACGCTGATGGCGTTGTTCTCCGGGCACACGTCAAAGATGTCTGGGATGTTGTCGTTGTCAAAGTCATCCTTGCAGGCATCTCCTCTTCCATCACCTGCTTATCACAATGATAAGATTGAAAAGGATTGTTTGTGGATGAAGTTTGTGGATGAAGTTACACATGTATATTTTTGTTGCCATCTTGCAACCACCAGCCCTGGTAAAGACCTCGATAGATAATCTAGCTTCATTTTCCAGTGTCTCTCTATCTTTATATTGCAACTGGATGGAAAATGTAGTAAACTCCTCCCGAGGAAATAACTTTTAATACCCTTTTGCCAAGGCTAACAAGCTGCAACAGAGGACTTCTCATGCTGTGGCAACTTCCACAGATACTTATCACCCAGGTCTGAAATCTATTAACCAGTGGTGGGCCTCCGCTAGTGGGGGGCCTGCTGGAGTCAGGAAGAGGAACCGAAACACATTCTATCAAATAAACACTGTGTGAGGGGAGATGAGTTGGAGTGAGTAGTTTGGATGCCGTTGACATCCAGGGCTTTCCTTTCCGTCCAAAGTGTGTTTCCAGTTAAAGGGACAGATACAGAAAAAATACAGAAAAAAACCCCCGTCAGGTAACCCTGCTCTAATTGGGGCACTGACGCTGAATTTCGAGAGCAAGCCCAGAAGTCTGTTGGAAAGAAAAACAGACAGTGACATCATCAAAAGCTGACCCGTTCCATTAGTCTTTCCACAGGCACCGCTGTGTTTTAATATTGTATTATTGTGGCAGCAAACGTGTTGCAAATGCTGAGCTCATCTGGCCGCGGACAAGCGGCTGACCACCAAAGTCAAAGTCAGAAGGTAAATATCACGTAGTTTAGCGTCTACACGGGCCAAGAACGAGGAGCCCGTGGAGGAGGAAAATTTCTATCGCATGCAGCCATCCAGGAAAGTGGATACAGAATGTTGGACAAATATGTGAGCTATAAATCAATCTCAAGTTAATAGAGGTTCATTTCTAGAGGCTGGTAGCCACGGACCCAACATTTTTTCTCAGGGCAGTCTGCAATGACTCTTGGGTTTCGTCGGCTCCTAGATGTGTCCATGCATGGAGTCTACAGGTGTGTGTGTGTGTGTGTGTGTGTGTGTGTGCGCACATGTCTTACCAATGCGTTTGTTTTCACAAAATCGTGACACATTACGATTGACTTGTTAACCCTTTCATCATATTCCAAATCAACAAACCTAAATACCTAAACCTAAATCCATTGGTTTGTGGATTTCTTTTTTTGGTTCCACCGATGGAACCCTAACCCAACTGTTCTTGTTCTCACCGTCGGAATCCAGCTGGTCTTTGTTGGGCGTCAGCCGGCAGTTGTCCTTGTCGTCGGGCACGCCGTCGTTGTCGTCGTCGTAGTCGCAGGCGTCTCCCTTGCCGTCCTTGTCGTGGTCTGCCTGGTTGGCGTTGGCCACGTAGGGACAGTTGTCCAGGTTGTTTTGGTGGCCGTCTTCATCGATGTCCTGGTTGTTGTCGCACTGGTCCCCCACCAGGTCATTGTCATGGTCGGTCTGGTTTTCAACACAAACACAGTGGTTCAATAACATGGCAGCAAAACCCGATTCCGAATTTGATTGGAGTGTTTGTGTAGACTGATGTCAGACAGAACCGTCACCTCGTTACACTCCATTTCCTAGAATCAGTCCATTCGGTGGAGTGGACGGATTCAAAGGTCTGGACCCAGGCAAGTATTTGTGGACAGTTGTGTTGTATATTTTGGATATAATATGTCATTTGAAGTGTGACTACGCTGTGTGTGTGTGTGTGTGAGTACCTGGTCGGGGTTGTGCAGCATGGGACAGTTGTCACACTGATCTCCTACGCCGTCCATGTCTGTGTCCTTCTGGTCAGTGTTGTATACGTACGGACAGTTGTCGCTTTCATTCAGGATATCTGAAGAACGAAAAAACTCACATTCAGTCTCCCTGGATCATTTTGCCAATATCTTCAACTGTAAACTATACAGAAATATACTGAACACAGTCACATAATAAAAAAATAAATCATGTTAGCCATCAGGGAAATTAAGGTATTTCAGAAAGCATGAATGTATCAGTAGTTGTATGTTGTTCACCATCTCCATCGATGTCCACTGCACAGGCATCTCCTTCTCCATTGTGGTCTGTGTCTATCTGAGCGGGGTTGTGCTCATACGGACAGTTATCACAACGGTCTCCAACGTCATCTTTGTCAAAGTCAAATTGCCGGGGGTTGTAAAGCAGAGGGCAGTTGTCCTAGAGGGAAGGAAACATAAATGTTTTTTAAGGTGTCACTCAAGTTTTCACTCAAAGTCTGGGGTCAATTAGCAAATATCTTCCAGAAGAAAAAAAGGTGAAAGGTCGCTTGTGTACCCTCTCGTCTACGATCCCATCATTGTCATCGTCTTTGTCACAAGCGTCTCCTTGACCGTCTTTGTCAAAGTCCTCCTGTCCAGAGTTTGGTAGGCTTGGGCAGTTGTCCTAAAAAAATAAAATAGCAGCCAGCAATTAGCATTAGTATACATAATGTGTAACATTACTGTGATGCAGCCTACATGCGATAAGCCTGGATAGATACCTTCTTGCAGTGATACGTAGCGTTGGCGCCACACACCAGATTCTGATTGGGCCAGCCGTCTAAATCGGAGTCCTCTCCGCAGATGAACCCATCGCCGGCATAACCCGTCCTGCATTCACACTTGTACATGGGGTCGCTGAAGTGGCTCAGGTAGATGCACTCGGCGTATTTGTGGCAGTTGTGGGTCCTATCTTTGCACGGGTTCTCTGGCTCACACACCTGGTGAGAAGAAGAAGGGGGGTTAAATGGTTAAAATGACATGTAATCTAGTGGTTAGGAAAAGGTTCTGGGTTTGATTCCCAATGTCTGAAATCGACCTGTAGGGATCGTTGAGCAAGACGCCTCAGCCCGAACCCCTACCTTAATGACACATAGTGTCATTAATAAAAGTATAAATTACGAAATAGTAGTAGAAATGTATATGAATAAATACCATATTTCATACCCTGAATAGATTCAGTTCCTACAGGCGTTCAGCTCCTACTGAATATTCCTGGATGCCCCATTGGACAGTTACCTGTTTGTGTTTCTTGGCAGCCTCGACGCCCATGCCGAAGGGCTGGGTGCCCTTGTATCTCTTGGGACAGGGCAGACAGTGGAAGCCCGGGTCGGTGTTGACACAGCGCTGCACTCCGCTCACTTTGTAGCAGACGTCGGACACCATGTCGCACTGCGGAGGGAACCGAGGGGAAGGCATCAGGGTTGAGGTCATGACGTCGCCGAACGACAAAGAGAAAGGAACTGAGGTGACGGTGAACAGAGAGAACGGCCTCGCAAAGGACAGGACACTTGCCTCGTTGATGTCTTCACAGTGGGTACCGTTTCCACGGAAACCACTGGGACATGGCCCACACTCCCAGGAGCCGTCCGGAGAACTGTTGCAGTCCACTCCGCCAAAGCACGGGTTCGAGAGACACCCGTCTGTAGAGGGTTTAAAACGGCGACAAGTGAGCCAACAGGAAGTCAAAACGCTTCACACAAGGCCAACAAACCACTCCATCTTGTTTTGTGTATACCTGTGTGAACATTACGAACCCAGGATTGTAGGCTTGCAAACATATTTAAGGACAGTGTACCAAACTATAGAACACGCCAACCCACCACAACACACAACACACAACAGTAAGTGTGTGTGTGTGTGTGTGTGTGTGTGTGTGTGAGACAGTACCCACCGATGGGACACTCCATCTTGTTGCAGATGTCGCTGTCGGTGTCTTCTCCAACGCACCTCTTCCCGCCGTACTGCGGGTGGGGGCTGTTGCACACCCTGGTGCGACTCTTGATACCCCCGCCGCACGTAGCCGAGCACGTCGCCCACGGCGACCAGGGACCCCAACCGCCATCGACTGCAGAGTCACAACCACACCCAGCTTTAAGCCTCTTTCACTTTTCAATGGTTTATTAAACAGACACGATGTACTGAAACTACTAGTCTCCAGGGGAGACTCTCAAGAGTCAACACTCGATGGCAGAAAACGGCAACAACAAAATTACAAAAACTGCCCTGGCTTACAGATGTGAAGTGAATCTCTTCATTAAAGTGGGATTTTGTGGTGCAGGTGATTATCCCCCCCTGAGGTTCTTTAGGATCGCACTCACTGGGACAGGGCTGGGCCTCGCAGCGCTGGGTCTCCCGACCACTGCCCTCACAGTCCTCGCCCCCTAGCTGTGGGACGGGGGCGTTGCAGTGGCGTATCCGGGTGATCTGGCCCTCGCCGCACGTCACCGAGCACGACGACCACGGGGACCACAGACTCCAGCCGCCGTTCTGACGAACTGGCCACAGACAAACAGCAAAAGACAAGAGGCAGTCAGAGACTCACCCACGCACACATTGTGTTGTGTGTGTGTGTGTTACGCGGCCCAGATTGCTAGGATTGGACAAACGTGTGACATGTTTTCTCGGCGCAAACCGTTGTTTAGAGAACATGATGTTCTCGAAAAAGATGTCTGACCTCCCTGCGATGTTTGTTGCAACCAAGCGCAGCTACTTGCAAGGGCAATATTTCAACACAAGCAAAGGCAAAACACAAGCAAAGCCATTCATGTAGTTCCACTTGAAATTCGAAGATGATGATGAAATTCTGTTTAAATTGGATATCTTGGACCACGAGAGGGAGCACTCGGGTATAACACAACAACAATCGCAAAGTTGCACAAATGTATCGCACGATTGTTTTACTGTTTAGAGAAAACTGCCATAATAAATATCCAATATCACCATTGAGTGAACCTTTTAAGTAAGTAAGGACAAACAAGGCCTGGAAGACAGTATTTATACGGTTGCTGGGTAGTTTGGGACTTGTCTTGTGCAATGGAACACCCTTTAAAGCCAATGACATTTATTTTGGAGTCAACTTTCACTGGCCACACCAAAACCCTGCTGACCTCAGAGGGATCCATTTTGAAACCATTCCAGAAGTACACCACTGCACTTTGTCACAAAAACAGGCACTTCGAGCTTTTAAACTGCGCCCATAACTGAACAAGCTTATTTTTCTATTTTTTTTGGAAAGCATTTCTATCAAGTTACGTCTTCTGAAATGTCAAACTGTAATTTAGCAGCTGCGTTGCTATCATCATGTGGGAAACAGCAGCTGAGGTGCTGGCAGACATCTTTAATTTGATAATGATAGCATTACAACAAGGGGTGGGGAAGCACGGCTCTGAAAGAAGCTCTCGTTTGAGTTCCGCAGTACAAAGTACGGAACCATCGCAAACCACATGAAAGGGAGCGAGTGTCTTCTTCTGCCCGCCGACTTGGCATCGCCTACCTCTGCTGTCGCATTTGCCCAGGCTGCACTTCCTGGTCTGGATGGAGGGTCCGCTGCAGGGGTTGCTGGTGGCGTCACATGACCTGCCTCTCTGTTGCGTTCCTGTGCCGCAGGTGACCGTGCACTCTGTCCACTCGGACCACGGCGACCATCCGTCCTCGCTGTTGATGGCTGGAGACGGCAGACGGAATCAGTACGGAATCTGTGATGTTTTGCTTTATCGTGCTTTTCATTCCGATGCGTAAACTGTTACTTATCAGCCTATTGCGACAATTATATGACAAAAATTAGACCGCGCAGTAGCGGAAAGTTGTTTTATTTTGACATGACATCACCCTCAAACGCCCACAGAAGTCGTTGAGAGGTTAGCGCCGCGACATAAAGTGTGCGGCTAGTGTACGACGTCAAACATCCCATAACTTTTCCTGTAATTAAAACTTTATATGCATGCAGCATTTTTCGTCTTTGGTCTTTTTTTCCTTTCCAGCACATTGGGTCATCGCTTTTAAAACGTCATTCGTGATGAAACCAGAGCTACGCTTTCGCTGACAGCTGGCCGCTGTAGTAGCGTGTGCGTGGTGCGTGTGCATGCATGCTTGTTGCATCGCTTGCGAGGTTGCGGCGGTACTCACGCATGCACACCGGGCAGCACTCGCCGTCGTTGAAGATGGGGCTGGCGCACGACACTGGCGGACACGTTATCTGGTGGCACACGATCTTGGACTCCTGCCAATAAATAATGACGATGTATGATCAAATTCGCTACATGCAATAATAATGCTATTTGGTGCCTTGCTCAGGGACGCTTGCAACGACCTCTACTGTCAATAACGTTTACACTTTTACTTCTGCCCATATTGTTGATAGATAGACATATTTTTTGTGCATTCTTGCATTATTATTATTTATTTCTTATATTTCAAATGTTCTTATTACTATCCTGTATCCTTATCTTCATGATAATCATACTAATGCCAATAACACTTCTATGACCGCTAGTGATGATAACAGCCATGCTGGCGTCGTGTGCATGTTGCGGCGTCGCCAGGCCCTATACCTGGCAGGTACACTTGGTGCAGCTGTCCACGATCCAGTCTTCCTTGTCCTCGAACAGGCGGCCGTCCTGCCAGCACATGTTCTTCTCCTTCGAGTTCTTCATCCTCCCCAGAGCCTCCTTCATCACCGTGTTCTCCTCCG
>OMNS01056011.1:1811-13528 GCA_900303225.1 Laemonema laureysi | reverse complement strand
TTGGTAGCCCATCAGTTGTGCCCCACACCCCCACTGACAGACAGCCTCCCTCTCTGGCAACACATCTCTCTACAGGTTTGGGCCCCCTTCCCCTGACCCAGCCACCCGCAACGGAAGGGGTGGATAGACTGTCGGCAGTGAGAGAACTATGGAAACGTAACTGTGACACATTGGAGCCCTGGCAACAAGAAGAGCTATGGCAAGGTGTCTGAATTTAAAGACATTTTTGCCCCGTCAGATGAGGAAGTGGGCCTGACACACCTGGTGCAGCACGAGATAGACACCGGGGATGCTTGGCCCATCAAAATGCGTCAGCCGTCTGCCTATGGCATATCAGGCGGCTGCCGACAGTGCGATTGAGGAGATGCAGAGGGCGGGCATCATTGAACCCTCTGACAGTCCCTGGGCTTCGGGGGTTGTAATGGTCAACAAGAAAAAGAGCCAGAAAATGAGATTCTGTGTGGATTACAGACCACTGAACAGTGTGACCAAGAAAGACTCGTATCCGCTGCCCCACATAGACGAGTCACTGGACTTGGTGTCTGACTCATCTTGGTTCTCTTCACTAGACCTGCGCAGTGGCTATTGGCAGGTGCCCTGAAGCCCTGAAGCCAGACCCAAGACCACCTTCTGTACTGGCAGGGGGTTGTGGCAGTTCTGTGTCCTCTGCTTTGGCCTGTGCAATGCCCCTGTCATGTTCGAAAGACTGATGGAAAAGGTGCCGTTCGGCATCCCCCGCCAAGAATGTCTGGTCTACTTGGATGACATTCTGGCTCATGGGAGCTCCTTCCAGGCGGCCTTGGAGACCCTGAGGCAGATACTGCAGAGGGTATCAGCAGCGGGTCTGAAGCTCCACCCTGACAAATGTTGCTTTATGAGGAGAGAAGTTTTTGGGGCACAAGCTGGGAAGAGAAGGCATTAGCACAACGGACGAGAAGGTGCATGCCGTACAAGGCTGGCCCACCCCCACTACCCAGCGAGAGCTGAAAAGCTTTCTGGTTTTGGCCTCATATTACAGAAGATTACAGAAGGTTATCGGCTCAGCAGAGTGGAGAGCACAGCAGGAGCAGGATACAGATTTGCAACCGGTGCTGCAGTGGGTGGAGTCCGGACAGAAACCATCGTGGCATGAGGTAGCAGGGAGCTCGCCTGCAACTAAGGGACTGCATGCAGAATTTGAGACTTTGCGTGTCTGAGTGATGGAGCGCTGCAAAGAGCCTGGAAAGACCCAGCTACAGGAGAGAGCAGGTGGCAGGTGGTGGTCCCCCGAGCACTGAGAGAGGCCGTGCTCAAAACCTCTCATGGTACCACGGGGGCTGGACATTTTGGAGTCTCCAAAACCCTTCGTCACCTCCGTCAAGGGTTTTACTGGGAGCAGTTTCAAAGGGATGTTGAAGACTTTTGTCGCCGCTGTGACCTCTGTGCAGCACACAAGGGTCCTCCAGATCAGTCCCACATGCTACTCCAGCAGCTGGAAGTGGGGGCTCCCATGGAGAGAGTAGGAGTGGACGTCATGGGCCCCTTCCCCCGCACGGACAAGGGCAATCGTTTTGTCCTGGTGGCCATGGATTATTTCACAAAATGGCCAGAGGCATACGCGTTGCCCAACCAAGAGGCAGAGACTGTGGCAGGGCATGTTTGCCAGGTTTGGAGCAGCAGAGACCATCCACAGCAATCAAGGAAGAAACTTTGAGTCGCGGGGGTTTGCTGCTATGTGCTGCTAATGCACTTATTGTAAGTCGCTTTGGATAAAAGCGTCTGCCAAATGACTGTAATGTAATGTAATGTAATGTGTGAGTGTCTGGCCATGCACAAGACCCGGACCACACCCTTACATCCCCAGAGCGATGGACTAGTGGAAAGGTTCAATAGGACCTTAGCACAGCAGCTCGCTATCCTCACCGCAGAGCACTAGCGTGACTGGGACATGCACATCCCTCTTGTCCTCATGGCCTACAGATCTGCTGTGCAGGACTCCACCTCCTGCACACCTGCCCTGCTCATGTTGGGGAGAGAACTACGGACACCGGCAGAGATGGCTTTTGGCAAATCCCCCAACTGTTCCCCTGGGGCGGGAGTACGCCAGAAGACTCCAAGACAGGTTGGAGTCAGCCCACAGCTTTGCTCGCAATCAGCTGGAGAAAGCGGGCATGAGGCAAAAAAAGAACTATGACACGAGAGCCAAGGGAAAGCACTTCCAGGCTGGGGACCTGGTGTGGGTGTATAGTCCACGGAGAAAGAGGGGCCGGTGCCCTAAGTTGGACTGTCACTGGGTGGGGCATCCTGAGCCCCCGACACCCTCCCGGGGAGACAGGGACACTAATGTACGGGCCAAGGAGAACGGGCCTTAGAACACCAATGGGCAGGAGCCCCAGTCCCCCTGCACCCAATTCTCCAGATTCACTGACTGTGTCACTACCAGGACAATGACCTCAGAGACAGGCCCCAGGTCACCTCAGAGACTTTGTTTGAGCCCTCGGGGCGAGGGCCTTTGTAAGGAGGGAGCAGTGTAGCAACCCTGTTCATTGTTGTTGAAATTGGTGCATGAGTTCTGGAAATGCAATGTTGCTGTGCGCTGTGTTGTGTGCTGATGCATTCCTGTGATTGGTGGAGGCGGGGTTTTTGTTGTTGCCGAAAAACGGCGAGAGTTAGTTTTGCAACGTTGTTACGTGCGAGAGTGACTGTTTGTGGAGGTTTTTGGTAATAAATGCACGGATTGCAATACGACCTTTCTCTGTTTATTTCACCACTGTCCAAGTCGGGATGTTACAGTATATGCATAATATCACACTTAGCTTTTACATCATACATGCATTTTTGTTATTTTTGGACTGGTTGTCAGAGGCTTTAAGTCCAATTCGCTTTCAGTCCACCATTGAGGAGGTAAGGCCTACTTTTAAAGCCATGCATATCCATGAAGTATAATAAAAATTGGACACACAAATCATAAAACTAATGTATAGGCTTCAAGAATTCCATTATGATTTAGGATAGGAAGACACGACAAATGGTATGCTGTCAAAATAAAAACAACATAGAACATGCTAGCAGTTTGTGGTTTATAACTACAGCTTAGGGTTATTTGATAAACATCACAAAGATTCATGTGCACTCTCAGAGCCGGGCAACAAGTAAAGGTTGTGTGTGAAAATCAGCCGAGTAGCAGATTTTTGCATATGTACTATACTCCAAATTGGACATTTGGATGTGAACAAGTTTATCCCAACTGGAAATAACTGCCTGCAAATCTGTGTTGCATTAGAATTTAGCACACCTTAAAAGTTGTGTAATGCCCCATTGCAAAACTCTGCAAAAAGGTCTATCTCCTGGTTGTATTTGCATTTACAGTGATAATCATAGACCAAGTCCAAAAGTTCAGTATTTTGTATTTAGAAATGCAGTTTAGTTAGGAAATAAAAGCCTCTTCAAAATGCATGACAAAGTTTTTGTGTCATCTTATATACCTGCTTATCCTCCTTCAATAAATAATGAATAATACAGACTGTGCCCAGGGTGTGAAATACGGGGGTCAGAGACCCCTTGATTGACTTGAGACTGCCTGAAAACAGCTAAACAACAAAAAAAATGATTTGTCACTTGCAATTGGCATTAAAAATGTCTTAAGTCTTAAAGCTTATTATATCCAGTATTCATTATTCAAATTGCAAAAATGTATTCACAAATATGAATAGGCTACAGAAAAATGTTCTGTACTGTTGGCACTGTTTCGTGAATGAACATAAATGTGTCTGAGAAGCTTAACCCTCTATCAGACATGGCCACCATTGACCGCTTCCCAGGCGGAGCTCCACACATCTACACAAACCTCGCCACCAATGTCCCTTTGTCGTGGCGTCGAAGTGCCTCGGAAAAGGCACTCTGATGTCACCAAAAGAACGCAACTTGCAGCGGAGACGGGCAAAAACATAGGATTTTCCACCTGCTTTCTCTCAATTGCAGATTGTCTTATTTTAGTAACAGTGACAAAAGGTTTCGAGCTCGCACCCTGCGGGAGCTTGCATAACTCCTCCCTCGCACCATCAAGTGGCCATCTCAGGAGCCACTATTGGTATTGAAGAAAGGGGTGTGGGGGAAAGTAATTCTGGGTAATGTAGAAAAACACATTGGAGCAGTTCAGAAAAAAAAGAAGATGTAACCCTGGAATTAAATGTACATACAATGATTTTCTAAAGGTCTTTCTAGCATTCTTTCTTTAAAAAAGACAAAATGACTGTGTGCTCTCCAAACCTCCAAAGGACACAGGAGTGGAAGCATTTGTTGTCTGTGTGGTGACCAGTAATCATTGGGACACCATCAGGGAATGAGACCCTTTTTCCAATCTTTCTTTCTCGATATTGTACTGTATTCTGGACTGTAATGTATATATGCTATTAAAGACTAGATCCAATTAGGTTTATCACCTGTCACAAAATTAGGTACCGTTTAAACTGCATAATGCAGACTAGACAGACAGCCATGTCTTAGCCCTCTCTATTTGCGCAGGGCTATCGCAGCCCTGCTTTCCTAATCAGTCATGCAGGGTAAAGGTCCCTGTGTAGTCCGATCCATTAGTGCTTATTGATGTAATTATATAAGCAGCACTTGAGCAAAGGAAATCATTTTTACATTACATTTCTTCTACTCTACCAGCCTTCAGAGATTACATGGTTTTATTTGCAGAAGCTTTGCAAGATTGACAAGGTTTACAAGTTCATATGAGCTCCTGTTTGCGTAATCAGTCGCTATCTAATACTAATACAAATTTTTTTTAACTTGCTCGGTAGAATGCGCTTGATCAAACATTTTTCGATTTCACTCCTTTCACAACACACATACACGTGCCTTTCCCCATAAATTACCGATCTCTAAGACAGACAGAGACATGTGCATGTTGTATGTTGTTGTAAACTGTCACAATTAGTCCTATTATTGAAACACTAAATGAGTAATACAATCCTTATTCGTCATGCACCTTTTGATATACTATTCAATGCGTGCACATTGCAGGATTATAAAGACACACCTTTCTCACTCTATCCCTCTCTCTCTCATGTGGTTTATACAAGCCACTTGATTAGAAAGGTGTGAATGCTGTTCACTTTCACCATGTTTTTATTTTTTTTATGACATGCATGTTATCTATACCGTTTGGCCAATCAAGGCACTGCAAGCACTGTACCACCTGCTCTGCTTACAAACACACTCTTCAACTCTGCAATAAACTGGTTAATCATCAATACCTGTGTCCTGTGGTCGGAGGAACCCAGACATGCCATTTATGTGGCGGGTAGTGAGGGAGATTTGCTACGCATGACATTTAAATATTCTTGTTGTCAAACAGCCTGAATGTGTTCAAATGTGGCTCCTCTTCCGAGCCACACTTATTTGTCATTTCCCAACCAGATACATTATGCATATTTTGTGAAGGTCCGACACACTTGCTCATCCTTTCTTCTATTGAATTACATCTATTTGAAAGACAAATATGATATGGGGTAGTGGGTCCAAAGGAAAACAAAAAACCCCTGCAGGCATCCACATGAACAGATATGGACACTGATAATCAAAGTCTTTGGATGCAACCTTTGTTCTATCGCTTATACCTTCTGATTGAGCTTGTGGCTCATTGCCAACTTTAGATCACAGTTCACTGGTCACTTATTTATTATCTTATGTCTGTGTTGGGGGCTATATAATATAATTATATAATATTGTATAATTACGGCTATATTGTGCTAGTTACTAGAAACTGCAATAAAATTATAAATAATAAACTAACCACAATTAAGTGTTTTGTTTTGTGTAAAATAACAACTTAAGATTTCACAATAAGGTTAATTATCAAGTTATTACAACAAATAACAAATATAATGAAATGTAAATATATCCAATCGGTGAGGTTCTCTCTCCCTTGTGAAGGAATGGTGAGGCTAGCCCTGGAAAAGATGAGCAATTGTGCCTATCCAGAGTGGTAGGAGAAAAACTGTTTTTTGTCTACTTGACATAAGCATTGCATCAAACGGAACAGACAATGAATTGCCTCCATCAGGACAATTCTCTTGCATTTCTGAGTACATTGAGTGAAAGTGTTTCTTTTGCTACTTTATTAAATGTTGTGATCCTGTTAAATGTATTTGTATTATTTTAATCAATCGTTACTGTATCACACTGTTAGTGAAAGCTGCGTTGTTGTTAATAATACTTATTTGGAGTGCTCGTATTGCAATTAGTGCCAAATGGTCACAAGTTGAGATTAACTTGCCTACTGATATTGAATGCACTTATTGTAAGTCGCTTTGGATAAAAGCGTCTGCCAAATGACTGTAATGTAATGTAATGTAACTTCTCACAAGAGAGTTTTTATACAGTTATACAAACAGGGTCACCCATAGGGGAAAAAATAGTGATTTAAATAGAATATTATAAATAGAATGTGATAGATAGTAGATAGTGATTTAAATAGTACAAATCAAAAAGCAAAACAAAAGGCGGTTAATCACTTGAATTGATTACGGTGGAGTCATTGTCATTGTGCGAATTGTTACATGTTTATAGAAAACAACGAATTTCTATTAGAGGGGCTCAATAAAGTGAATAATAGTTTGGGGTATTACACCATCCACCGAATCACTGGCTTAAAAAAACATATATTTTTTGGGAACCTTGGGAAGCCATGCTATGTTCTTCAAATATTGACAGTGGGCTGAATAGTATCATTGAGGGGAGCATTGTCCAACGGTTTGTTCAATGGAAATGTAGACCGATCAATATGTGTAGTGCGTCCACATTTAAGTGGAATTTAAGTTAAATGCAGGTACATAATCCTCAGTCAGTACAGGTGCACTGTGTTTACCGTCCAGTAGATGGACGGTAAACGCTTGTTTCATAGAAATTCTTTGATTATTTCATTTAGGCTATGACTTTAAATTGAACACATGACTGTAAGTAGGCCAAATTAGGGCTGGGCAATATTTTCTTACAGGTTCTTACAGGAAAACGTCATCAAACCCCATTTTCGCATCATGTTGTGGACAACAATTTTAATTTGAAATTGGTCCAGTATTGAGCGAGAATGCAGCAGCGAAATGTCTGCATTGTAACCTTTCGGTTTGTTATTGGGTCTGTTTGTAGTGTTTAACCAAGTCTTGCTCGAGGAGAAGTCTCGCTCTGAAATCTCGCAGAAGTTGAGTTGCTACAGGAAGAGAACGATGGAAAACGTGAGTGACAGTTGGAGAGAGGAGTGCCAGGCCGAAGTTGGCATCCCTTGTTGAAAAAATAGGTCAGATGAGGCCATCGTCATGCCATTGCCAATCTGTGATTAGTCAGCACTATGCTAAGTCAACAGGAAAAATGTGATTTCATTCTCGTAATACAAAGCCAATTCATGTTTTCTTTGTTCAGTTCAGATCTCAGTGGCTCATCTCCATATTATGTATTTAGCAAGATCCCGTTGCAAGATCCGAAATATTGTAAGGACTTAATATTAATGAGACAGTTAAATTCCTGCCCTCAATGTGCCAAATATTGATAGTTTCTGCTGACCACAACTTTTTGGCCTCTTCCATGTTATTGCCCGGTTCCCCCAGGCCGGCTGTAACAGCCACACACATGCACACACTTCTGTACCTTCAGAACCACTGGATGGTATTGTGTCTACGGCAGGGCTTGGTGCTGCTGCTGGATTGCTGACTTTCAGCATTTACCTTGTATGAATTTAATAATACACAATAAATTAATCATACAAGCAGACCTATGAAATGTTTTCAAAATACTGGACTTACACTGTGCACTACTGAAAGAAAAAAAAGAAGAAAAAATATATAATTATATTATTAATTACAAAACATGTATGAATAGGCCTACCAGCATAACAGTACAATTGATGAATTGACAGAATATCCTTGAGGTTGTGTTCAAAACTTGGCTTAGTTTTAATGAGGCAAGGTTTCTTCAGTGCCAAGTGCGAAGATATTTAGCTAGCTAGCTTTCGCTCATGATGTTTGCTAGCTGGGTAGCTTTCTTGTTAATGTTACTCAGATTAATGTTAATGGTGGTTAACTGTATGTTTGCGGCGCGTAATTTCCACTGTTTACAATGTTTAACATACTTTTAAATACCTAGAAGCAAAGCACATCACCCCATACTGTTTTATTCTTTTTGCTTGTTTACTCTTGTTGCCTTTTTCTTTCAACATTAGTTATGTTACCGACAACTGGTCTACAGTATGGGGATAAAGGTTACCACCACAAATCTTTCATTTTGTTCTTATATATTATGTATGTCTGGTTCTAATTGTGTATAAAGTAGTTGTCTTTCATCTGACAATTAAATCCTTTTTTGGGGGGACCGAGTTGGTGGCGGTGCCCATGATTGATAGGTGGTGCCCCATGCAGCTGGCTTGGACTCAGCAGTCCTCCTCGGTAGGCTATGGTCTGTATCGATTCAGTATAATTATGAAAATATATGCGCGTGTCATGGTAGGTATAACTAAGTGCATACGGAAGGTGAACACTTTCCTCAGTTAACCCTGACGGCAGGTGGCTGAGTGAAGAGGTGTTTGGGTTACCCGCCATTGAAAATAAACATAAACATAACATTTACAAGCGGTGAGAATAGTGACCTCTACTGGAAATTTGGAAAAGTGTATGATGGTGTTGGCGCTACACTATTGACTAAACTACGTTGTGACCTCTACTGGAAATATTGAAAAGTGTATGATGGCGATGAAGCTACACTACACTACTGACTCTACACTACTGACTAAACTACACTATACTTTAAAAAAACACTGATGATACATCATATTAACAAAATGTTGCTATTGTGCATATGACGAATACATTTGAACTTGCAATTTGACATGCAATTTGTCTGAAGCAAAAACATTTTTGCGTTTGTGTGCCCATACGCCCACACACACACACACACACCACGGGTGTATTGTGCGCACTTAAGGACAATCACTCATTGAAACAGATACAGGTGTCAGGCTTCAGAGGGACATACACATTGGCCTCTGAGTGCGTGAAGGCGCGCGCACACACCCACGCACACATCCACAAAGTTAATTATTTATCCAAGCTCTGAAGTGCTGACATACAACCGCCCTATCCTCAACGTCACAACTTCAGCTAAACCCAAGTAAGTAAGTAAGTAAGTATTTATTTATTTATTTATGTATTTATTTACTTATTTATTTATTTTAATCATAACCTGTATGAGGGGGGCAGTCGACGCTGGGTGCGCAAATAATAATAATGTGTTGTAAATCCGAAAAAATAAGCCTATTGTTTCCATGACTGCAAGTATCTTCAATCAAACATTGTATGTAAGAATAATGTACTTCATGAAATAAATAAACGGTTTCGGTTTAGGCTCGACAAAGAGAAACTATAGTATAGATAGTTTAGAGCGCTTGGGGAGCTGATCGAGGTAGCGACTGTGGAATGTTCTATAATACATGGGTAGAGGGGTGGTTTGAAATAAAATAGCGTGGCAAATAAAATCGATTACAATACTTAAACAAATTGTTATGTTTAATATAAATACAATACAATTTCAGTTTATGTTTAGCACGCCAAATATATGAGGCAGTTTCGCTTCAAAGCTTTTACTAAAAAATAAGAAACCCCCGCTTGAACCGGGCGGGTCCGATGAAAACCGAGCTCCGTGTCCTGTGCCACATCTTCCACAAAATCATCTGTTGCTTCTATGGAAAATGTATTGTCAATTAAAACTACCTAAGGGATTATTACTAAAAGAAAACAACAACAACAACAACAACAACAACAGCGACTTATAATTCCCGGAATCAACGAAAGTGTCTCCTGAAGTAAAGGCGTACGCATACATCTTGTTTTCCATTCCACTTTCTAACCGAGGTATGAGTAGGTGTTAGAAATAAGCTAACGGTAGCGTATCTTGAAGCCACAAAGTGTGCTTGCTTAACCGATGCGGATTCTTAACCAGGAACATACAACTATTTACTAAAGGTAAGTTGCTATTAACTTAGTGAAATGTATTTAGTCTTAACATGGGATTTCTCAAAATGGTGTGCGTTTTACTTGAAAGGCTGCATAGTTGGCAGCATTGTTTAACATTTGACCTTTATAAGTTAAGCATAACTGTTGACACGAGTAACCACATTTCAATTAATCAATTTAGACCTTTGTGAAGGAGTTTACTATTTACCCGTTGTAGGTGTGGCGCGTGTGGCAAAAGCATGTGTGTATTTTGGACGATCCATACCCGAATGAGCATAACATTTAGGCCTACAATCATATTTACTATATTCACTTTACCTTTAACCACACCTAACATTTCAAGCATGGTTTCTATCTGTGTCTTTTTTGCAAGAACTTAGTTCTTAAAAATCAAATAATCATAATCCATCAAGTTAGTTATGTGTTACTACTGTGTTCTGGTGCTTTAAAAGTAGCCCTTATTTGCCATTTCATGTAGAAGAAGCGAAGCGTATGTACGCTACAGATCACCAAGGCATCTGCGCATACGCTACTTCTCCAAGCTCCCTGCATGTGCCTCAGATTGTTGGGATCGTCTTCCTCCCTCGCATCGTGAGCCCCTAGCACAGTTATCCTGTTGCCTTGGCTACTACTGTGTCAAGGGAGTCAGTCTTGATCCAGTGCACGATTATGATTTCTTTCTCCCGACATCACTTTAAGGGGGGAGGGGGAAGGCAACCACGAAAGGACGCATTACTAGTGAAAGCGAACCATAACTTGAAACCGCTTTTTTCTCTCTCTCCACTCTTCACAACTCCCGCCCTAACATGTAAACTAGAAAGCTGAAAGTTGTACGAGTTGACGTGGATGCTGCAAGCTCGACCCCAGAACACGTCACCCTGACACATTAAACGAACCGTCTGCTCATGTTGATGAGTAGTAGGGGCCTGGTAGGCCGATTTCATGTGTCTCATCGTCATAGTATGATCTCGGCCATGTTTTTGAGGAGTTGGCGATGGGAAACGTTTACTGTGACCCCCGTGACGTCATTACAGTGCCAGTTCTATTCTCGGAGACTATACTGGGAAGGCGCAGGATGCTTTTTCTGTTATTGTTCACGTTATGTGCACCACAGAGGACAGAGAGATGGAGAGAGAGAGAGAGAGAGAGAGAGAGAGAGAGAGAGAGAGAGAGAGAGAGATAGAGAGAAGGGCAGCATGTGTTATATTTGACATCACAAGGCGTTCTCTGAAAACAGCTAACCCCCCCCCAACCACGCACACACACATACACACACACACACACACACACACACATCCTCTTTTGTTCTAATGTCTGTTACTCTGAAATAACAAGTCTCACCTGCTCCCTGAGACACACAGAAGGGAATACAGATGAAGGTAATACATGGGGAATGATTTTCCACATAAAAAGCACCTCTCCCTTTGTGCTCTGTGTGTGTGTGTGTGTGTGTGTACTTTGTGCGTAAAGATACACATTTTTTACACATTTTGATTTAGCTCAGATGTGTTACTCACATAGAGACCGAGACACACAAACGGCCACACACTTGCCAACTGCCATTCTTTTTTCACCGCTGGGCTTGCTCATTACCTGCTGTACTGAACTGTGACTGTGACTTCAGAGTTACCTGTTTGATATTCACATTTAATGAGGTTCACCTCGAGAGTACATAGTAGCGAGGAAGAACAAAAGCTAATCGTTGTTTACGGCTGTCCCTAATTTGCTACAGTT
>OMNS01055791.1:2798-13159 GCA_900303225.1 Laemonema laureysi | reverse complement strand
GAGTGGACATCCCAGAGTCAGTGAGAGGCAGGGGGCTTGTTTGTGAGCCCCACTGCCTCGGGGAAGAAGTTGTTCAGGTGGCGCGAGGTTTTAGTCTCCATAGACCGGAACCTTCTGCCGGATGGAAGTCGACGACCTTCTCGGCCGACCGAATGATCCGCTGCAGTCTGCCTTTGTCCTTGGCAGAGGAGGCAGTGAACCAGATGATAAATGAACTGAGGATGGACTCAATGATGGCCGTGCAGAACTGGACCAATCGTTTGCTGCGGCAGGTTGAATTTCTTCAGCTGCCGCAGGAAGAACACCCTCTGCTGGGTCTGGGTCCTGGTTATTGTCACCAGGAATTCAAGGCTTGCAGGAGCTTGTTTAAACAACAGGGGGAAATGGGTGAAACGGAGCAGGGGCAGCATGCAGCTTTTCCTCTGATAGTCTTCTCCATCTTTTAGTTTCCTCTATCCTCCCAAGAGCAGTGGGAGAGTCTTGGCTTTGTAGCTGGCAGAATGTTGGTAGGCTCATGATTGGCAGATTTTTCCATCGCCAATCAAGGAGCAGCTGCATTTGACAGTAGGACTACTGCTGATGAATGACTTGACCTAGTTTCCATGGTTTCTGTCCATGGTGCTGAACTGCCCCCTGACCCCCGCCTTCAGAAAATGCTTTTGTTCATTCTGTGGGGCAGGGCTGAAACCCCCCTTCAATTCATGTTTAATAAGCAGAGTACGGGTGTGTCACATCAATGCTGAAGCAGCAGGTACAGGGTAACCATATCAGCCAATTAGAAGTTATGCATGCATAACCTAGAGAGGGAGTCATCTAATGCAAACCAATCTACGTGTGTGTTGTAGTTTGGTCAAGGTTACATTATAGTGATTACAGTAATTTAAACAGCACATTACGCATTGAAGGGAATTGGGAAGACACTTGTTTTTTTATATTGTATAAAACTGGGTTATTACATAGACTTTAGGTGGAGAAAGGGAAAAGTTCTACATTAGGTCAAAAGATGGCGGTAATGTGACAATAAGGGCGCAAACTGCCATAAAATACCAAGAAGAAGAAGGCGAAGCTCTATTATCCGATAGAGGGCGCTGTTTGCAACCCTGCATAGCCTTTGAACCAACACCAAGAATAGAAACATGGCGTCACGTCCTCTAGGATTTGTGATCGTAGGGAAACCGTAAAGCATCTTATATACTATGCAAAGGAAACGCTGCAGAATTACTCGCCACTGGACATAAATATACCATTTTAAAAGCAACGTTTACGGTTTTACTTGTACTCTTTTTTTAAATGTAGCTATCAAGACGAATTGCCTGCTTTTAAGTAGCTAGTTTTCGAGTGAATGATATGAAGGTGAGTGGGGGTTGGGGTTAGATTTTGTTGTTGTTGTTGTTGTTGTCACGATTGTCACTGACAGTACGTTTTAATTAGGCTCATGAGTTGTCTGATGACCGTGACATTACAACGTTTCGATATCCATAGTTTTGTCATGTTGATTATACAAATATTTTGCTATAAAATGCATGCGCATTAAACATTTAAATAGTCAATGTTTGGTCTAGGAGGGCATTGTACTAAATCCGCTGTGCTCCTCATATCTGTACGTTTGTTTTACATACAAACATTAGCCAGAAGTAGTTTTGCTGATTTTCTATCGTTTAAAACGTGTACCTGAACATGCTCTGACTTTTATATTTTTAAAGAGTTTCTGTTTACTCTTGTGGTTAACTTAGTAATGCTAGTTCCGTTAGAAGTAGCGGAAATCGACGTAAAATACAGTGCGACAACATAAGCAGTTTATGAACGGCACAACATAGTTTGAGTAAATGTGTTCATCATAACTAATGTTTACTATTTACTCCTATTTGGTCCCTATCAGGTCCTCACAGAGCAGGAGATAGAGGAAGAGGGCAACTCTCAAAACCATGACAACGTTGAGCAGGAGGAGGGGGAGGTTTCCCCCTACCTCGGAGAGGAGGGTCCCCCAGAGGGTGAGACACTGCTCTCTGTACAAATACTGGTTTTTACTGGTTATTGGTTATATACAATACTCAGGGCATATGTTATTGTGCCATATAGGTTTGTATTTGTCTTGGCTGTGACTGAACTCGGAAGACAACAGGCCCTTGCAATGTGAATTTTTAACATCAATAAGTATTTGTGGTTTAATCCTCATATCCTCATGTTCCCTGTAAATTCACCTTTGCGACAATTCCAGCCATCTTATCAGTCTTGTTAATTGTTAAAGTTAACCACAGCATACTTTTGTACTCTTGCTAACTTTTAAGAAATGGTTTGCTCTCTCCTAGTGTCACACACAGCTCAACTCCTAACCCTAACTCCACCTCAGAGTGTGTGTGTGTGTGTACACTCCTATTACACATTACTTTGAGTTCCCCATACCTTTACTGAATTAGTTGCTCCAACTCAATGGGATATTAGTATACACACACAAGTACACATTTTAAGTACACTATATATATATATATATGATGCAGAAATAGTCACTATATCCTAGTATTACAGTTAAATATTTAATTCACAATCTTCCCTCAACATTTCTGTTGTCTTCTTTAGACGGTGATAAAGACCATCCCAAGTCAGAAGGGGGAGTCATATGGAAAGTGGGTGGTGGCCTATTCACTATGACCCGGAGTGTGGTTGGGGCTACGCTCGGGGGTGTGGCCTGGGTTGGATCAAAAAGTTTACAGATCACCAAGACTGCAGTGACCAGTGTGCCTTTGGCTGGCGTGGGACTGGTCAAAGGTAGCGTTTCTATGGTAACGGTAGGCGTTGGGGCAGTGGGCTCAGCTGTGGCCAGCAAAGTTACTACCAAAAAGAAGGACAAGGCTGACTGATGAAGGACTGTGGGTGCGTGGGTGTGTCTGTGGGTATGTGTGTGTGTGTGTGGGTGCGTGGGTGTGGGTGTGATCGCTTCTTTGTGTTTGTGTGTAGCACTTGCGCATTTTCTCCATGCGCATTTTGTTTGTGTACAAAAGGTTGGAACGCTTATGTTAAATAAATCATCTATATGTGCATAGATGGAGCTTGAGATGGTTCATGCTAAGCAGACGTAATCTCAAAATAAGATAATAATGGTCTATGGTTTGTCAAAATACTACAAATTATCTCTTTCATGACAAAAATAACGTCAATCCTGGATGGCAGATAGCTATATGGATGCTTCATTTGAGTAAAAATGAATAAATATACATTGTGTTATCTTAGGCCTTGACAGACCTGCTACCGCCTAAGTAAGATGTGACCTATATACAACATTTGTCATACCTGAAATTACCATAAAACAGTTAAATTGGCATAAAAACCTATTCTGGATTGAAAAATGGCTTGAGATATTGATTTGCGTTTGTTCACAAATTGTAACTATACAATGTGTGCATGGATTTTTTTTATTTTACATGGAAGGTAAAAATGGGGTTAATTTAAGCTCCTTTCAAGGAAATAAGTTACAGTGACAATGAATGGGAGAGAGGATTCCAAAGTGGCACCCAGACTGGTCATTTTCAAATATGTTTAATGACAAATAATTTTGACTTCAAAAGTATTTGAAGTATCAGATTAATTTAATGCAATTCTACCGTACAGTGAACAATGAACTGGACAACAAATTCTGATCCCAACTGTGATACAACAAAGATCTGATCTGGGATTAATATTAAATCCATATTTTTTAATGGCTGCAAAATGAACTAGTTTGAGCCAGTGGTCTGCACACACCACTAAATACAAACCCAAAACAATATGTTTTTGTTCAAAATTTGGTGGGTTTGGATTAATTTATTTAAAAGTATTACAAAATATATATAAATATAATAATAGTCATTCAAGAAGTTTGTTTTCTGTTTGTGTGTGTGTTGCAGGGAGAGTTGGTTCATTAGCAATAGTACTAGCTTATCATTTGTTTTTACCTGGATGAATTATGTTATTTTCCCAAAATAAGTTTTGTAACAATACTAAAGACAAATATATCGGTAAGATGTGTAAAATCATAGAAGAATCTTAAGTTGTTACCATGTTCTAATATTGTTTACAGAATTTAGCTTTCAAACTGAATCTTGACATTTCCATTTCTGTTCAGTCCAGTGGCTTTTCAAGTAGTACATGTATGACAATGTAGGAAGAAACTTGTGTCAGTACACCATGTTTCCATGTGACATCCTAGTTAAATGCTACATATAATTTAGCAGTGTTGAGCTTTACGTAGAAGCTTGCATGTCGTTCTCAATCTGAAACTATTGTGAGATTCACCGAACCCTTTAACCGTAGTTTCTTCTTCACGTGTTCATTTTTGTTTCAATTTCTCTGTAAATGTCAGTATTTATTTATAGGTTTCAGGCACAATATGGCCTTCATTCAGCTGTGTTTGTTAGTTTTGTAATCTTTTTTTTAATCCAATTTGTCCTTTTCTTTCTTTTTTCGTGAATCTTTCAGGCTGTTTTTGTCTATTATAGAACTATTTTTGCAGAAGTCAGTTATGCTGTATTCTATAAAGTAAAAACTGCTGTATTTTTTGTCGTGTTTTTTTATTTTGGGTGGGTGACTGGGTGAAAAATGAAAGATAGTTCAGCGTTGACCATATTTTCTTATCTTCTCTTAGTTTTAAACCCTTCTCTATGATACAATTGTACTAGTGCTTGGGGTTCATTCTAGAATGTACTGGTTACAGTAAGCTGTACAGTAAGCTGCAAGGGAGTATAATAGCATGTGTATGTGTGGGTAGTGATAAGGAAAATGGTTTAAAAGTGATTATTTCAGTGCTGAACTGAAACCGACATTTGCTCAAATCCCATACATTGGGTTAACAAAATAATATACATCTATTTTTATAATATAACATCGTTCTGCATTCATCAATAAGCAGTATATTGACACTCAATAAACACAACAGCTATGAGGCACACAATAAAACACAATTTGCTTAAATGCATTCACAAGTTGTTATTCATCATGCCACGAATAAGAAAAAAACAATGAAAAAAAACAACAACGTGACACTCATTATAAACATGTGCCATCAACCAATCCACAGCGAGCCCGTTATAAATAAATGATGACGTTAATATTTTGGCCAATGAGCGGAGCGACGGGGGGAAAAACCTCTTACGTGACGTTGACCCAAACATGATCACGCCCACTACTGCCCTAGATTGACAGCCGGGGAAGTTTTTTGGACTTGCACGAAGTGTGTGATTTTGGGATTGTATTCTTCTGTTTTACGGTATCAGTTCATCGATTGGGCTCGTTTCTGCCTTCGTACTACAATGATGGTCTGAGGAACAATTATGGTGGTGAATTCAGTACATTGGTTTCGAAAAGGGCTGCGTTTGCACGATAATCCGTCGTTGCAAGAGGCCCTTAATGGAGCGGACACTGTATGTTGTGTTTATATTCTGGATCCTTGGTTTGCTGGCTCCGCTAACGTGGGACTCGGAATTAACCGATGGAGGTCAGTACTTGAATTACATTTTCACACCCTTGCTGTACCACAGCTGCTGCCCAACTCGAGTTGTTGTTTAAATGCTATGGGCTAAATTTTATAAAATAATTTCGTGTAATCTAAATGTGTTCGCCTTTGAATCAAGCTATAGGCCTCACTCCACGAGATCAGCTTGCAAAGCTAGTTGCCTACCTATGGCATCGCTATATATTGTGTATGTTTACATATATCACGATATTGAAAGCTAGTTATTTTGCAAATGTTTATGGCAAGCATGAACTGCAATTATGGAAATATATTAAGTTTGAGTGTAGCTTAGCTTGCGGGGGCTGATAGCATGTTGATGTAACTTGGGTATTACGATTAATATGGAGGTGTAATTCAATAATTTTGGAATTGATATTAAGGACATATGCTGCGACTAATTCTATATTACATTATACACATTTCCGTTTACGTAATACATCTGACACACACACGCACACACACACGTTTCAGTTATGGTAATTATTAATTGCTGATCACTGATGACCATCTAGTAATATATTATGCCGCAGTACAATGACAAAACAGGCTACTGCAACTATGAATATGTTATAGCCCTACATGATTAACAAATGATGCACATGTGCGTGATATTGTGTAGTTCCCTATGACAAAACACATTTATATATATATATATATATATAATATATATATATATTGCTGTGTGTATGTCTTAAGGTTTCTGTTGGAGTCTTTGGAGGACTTGGACAACAGTCTGAGGAAACTCAACTCCAGGTTGTTTGTGGTGAGAGGGCAGCCCACGGATGTCTTCCCAAGGCTTTTCAAGGTTTGTAATAATGACGAATTAAGAAACGTCCATGCATGATGTTGCTGTGCTTATAATGGGTTCATATTATAATTATTAGCGTTGTAAATTGCCAAAAATCTGCCATAGTAGACAAGCTAAACTGAGTATTTAGCTAGCAATGCTGCTCTTGACCAAAATAACATTTGAATTAATTAATAATTCATCATATCTGTGCTCATGTTAGAGTAGAATTTATTTCTCACTGTATTCTGAAAAATCCACTCCCTTATCGAGCAACTTCTGTTTCCTTTCCCTGCAAGTCACCCAATAAATAAAGTCTCTACCTGTGTTCTCTGTCTCTTGCCTATATGCGTATGCAAGGAGTGGAATGTCACCCGCCTGACATTTGAATATGACCCAGAGCCTTATGGGAAGGAGCGAGATGGGGCCATCATCAAGGTTGCCCATGAGTTGGGCGTTGAGACCATTGTCAGAAACTCCCACACCCTCTACAACCTTGACAGGTCAGTATGACGCAGTTAGCGTCTTAGGCAACTGTGGGACCTCACTACAAAACACAAACATGTACTAGGAATGCAAGGAATGCCAAAAAACAGTCCAAACTGTCCAAAGCTCAGCGAGTACTCTAGTAATCGTTTTGAAGTGCTTACATGAATTGTTTGCAGTGTCTCAGATACTATAAAGGGGGTTTAAGATTAAATTCATATGAAGTGTAATCACCAGCAGTACTTTTATTTTTGTTGTACCTGAGCACCAATGACATGTTCAGTAGTTGGGCAGTTGGCTGAAGTTGAACCACACTTGTCTAGGGGTTATCCCAGATTAAGAGTACATAAGTGCATAACACTGATACAAAACATGTACTCAAAGATATTTGTATGTGTTTTCCAGGATTATCGAGATGAACAACAACAGTCCTCCACTCACCTTCAAGCGTTTCCAGACCATCGTCAACAGACTAGATCTGCCCAGGAGGCCTCTTCCTTCAGTCACGCCGCAGCAAATGGAGAGATGTAAAACTCGCATCGCTAAAGACCACGATCAACATTACAGTGTACCCTCACTGGAAGAGCTGGGTAGGAAGGCTGACTCCTAATGTCATGAATATACGCTTTTTGTTGTCGTCGTGAGTCAAAGTGAATGCATCACGTTGTCTACCTACTTGTGCGTTTGCCATGCAAGGTTTCAAAACAGAAGGTCTGCCTCCTGCTGTCTGGAAAGGGGGAGAGTCTGAGGCGTTGGAGAGACTCAACAAACACTTGGACAGGAAGGTAAATAAAGTCATCCAAACTTGAGTTGTATTATTATCGTACAATTTGGCAGTGGGATACCTTGGCTAGCTTGAGTGATTGTGACATTCCTACTCACGGACATTGCGTTGACTGTGCTCTTGACCGATCCTGTCCTCGTCTCTTTCTCTGCAGGCATGGGTGGCTAACTTTGAGCATCCACGGGGCATCTGTTCTTTATTCGCCAGTCCAGCTGGCCTGAGTCCCTTCCTGCGCTTCGGCTGTCTGTCCTGCAGGGTTTTCTACTACAACCTGAGAGAACTATACATGAAGGTAAAGAGCTAATGGCGCACACTTGTGCACACCTCTAGGTGACTCTTTCTCTCTCTCTCTATTCAGACTGCGTTCAGTCTATTTATTTACTCAAAAATCATCATCCGTTTGAACAAATTGTATGTTAATAATGAGAATCTCTGTGTCCGTCTCTCTCTCAGCTACGCAAGCGGTGCAGTCCCCCGTTATCCCTGTTTGGACAACTACTGTGGAGGGAGTTTTTCTACACAGCGGCCTCCAACAACCCAAACTTTGAGCGCATGGAAGGAAATCCCATCTGTGTCCAGGTTTGGAAACCCTTGCCTGATTTATTAATTATTCTTTTTTTTTTTTAGGACGAACCCATAAACACCAGAAGCGCAGCACACTCCATTAAATTTCATATTCCATTTAATATGTGTATATCTATTTAAATATCTGCTTAAAAAGGTGAAGACCTGGACCGCTTCATTGCTGCTCACAAGTTCACAAGTTTATTCCCCCCCCCCACAGATACCTTGGGACCAGAACCCAGAAGCTCTGGCTAAATGGGCCGAAGGGCGGACGGGCTTCCCCTGGATCGACGCCATCATGACCCAGTTGCGGCGGGAAGGCTGGATCCACCACCTGGCCAGGCACGCGGTGGCCTGCTTCCTCACCCGGGGAGACCTCTGGATCAGCTGGGAGAGTGGAATGAAGGTATGTTATCAGACTCAAGCCCATGAATACACACACACACACACACACAGTTTGTGATGCTGGCATGGTGATACACGAGCAGTACATGACTCGGTTGTCGTTTCCATGTCTTTGCGTGAGTCCAGGTGTTTGAGGAGTTACTGCTGGACGCAGACTGGAGCGTGAACGCCGGCAGCTGGATGTGGCTTTCGTGCAGCGCCTTCTTCCAGCAGTTCTTCCACTGCTACTGTCCTGTCGGCTTTGGGCGGCGGACAGACCCATCGGGGGATTATATCAGGTTATTATCACGCCGCAGAGTTTGGGTTGGTTTCTTTTTGCTGACCTTTTGCAATTTGGGGACAATTTCCCCAAAGCGATCCTAAACGTGCTTGAATCAAATGTACGGTAATACATGTTCATTTTGTGGGGGATGTTTCATTGTGGAAGACGTAAGGAACAAACCGTGATGGAGTGTCCCATTATTGGGAAATAATGTAAGATGGAGCACTTTTTATTTTGAATAGCAGAACACACCCACAAGTGGTTTATTCCACAGTCGACCACAGTCGATTAGATATTAGTTACTTTCATCTAGAACGTTAGTTTTTTTAATGAACTTTAATCACCTGGAATTAAAATATTGTTCTGACACTCTTTGAGTATATTGTTTTTGCTTGTCAAGGAAACATCTGGTCGATGCAGAGTAGTTGCATTGTACGTGTTTGTATTGTTTTAAGTGCTGGATTTGTAGCGCATTGATTCAGAACTGTTAAAAGGCAGGTGGTCCCGTTATTCTATATATATAAATGTATATAGTGTATATATAAATGTGTTGTGTATTTTTTTTAGGCGTTACATCCCCATTTTGAAGGACTACCCAAACCGCTACATCTACGAGCCCTGGAACGCGCCCCTTTCGGTCCAGAAGGCAGCCAACTGCGTGGTGGGCGTGGACTACCCCAAGCCCATGATCAACCACGCAGAGGCCAGCCGGCTGAACATAGAGAGGATGAAGCAGGTCTACCAACAACTGTCCCATTACAGAGGCCTCAGTAAGCCCCGGTCGGCTAATCCTTTCCCTCATGTAGCGTCAACTGTACAGGCCGCCATGTCTTCAGTGAAGAAATGCCTGTTTGGTCATACAGGTCTATTAAATAAACATAAACTGTAATATGGCAATATAATGTAAAAAAAAGAATACATTACATTAGTCATTTGGCAGACGCCTTTATCCAAAGCGACTTACAATAAGTGCATTCAATATCAGTAGGCCACTATAAGACCACTATACCACCATAATAATTTAACTAATCCAAATTTATATGGTGACCATATTTCATATTGACTGTGAAGGCTACAACTGATGTTTTGCACGGGGATAAATAACTAAATAGACACTTTTCACTCCTGGTTACCAAAACTTGAAAGACAGTCCAGAATTGTAATGGTTGTTGGCTTGAATCATGAATTTAAAAGGTTACTTTTATTCACATTTTGCTGTAAGCTAAATTTTGTATTTAGTTTTATGTATTTTTGTCTGTGTGGCAGGTCTCCTTGCATCGGTGCCAACCATCCAGGAGGAGGCGGAGCCACCGATGACCGACGAGTCCCAGGCTAGCAGTGGCCCTGGTAAGAACTGGCATCCCAACCAATTATAACCAACATGATCGTTGAACGTTAAAAATACCTCAGCAATGTGCTTTGTTTTTAGCAGAAGGGTTAGACATCCCTTGCATTTTGTTTTCAATTGGATTCCCTGGCCAGTTATATGTCCAGGGACTTTGTAGATACAAAGATAAAAAGTTAAGTTTAGATGCCATAACAACTCAGTTCTGTGGACCCCCCCCCCCCCCCCCCCACAACACACAAC
>OMNS01055353.1:7041-23094 GCA_900303225.1 Laemonema laureysi | reverse complement strand
GAGAGATGGTGAGTGTGTCACATGGGTCTTTTAAGTATTACAATTTTGTTTTAAGCAAGTGTCTTAACAGTTCAGACTGATCGTAATCAAAATGAAAAGAATCCCCAAAGTCTCACATTGTTTGGAATACGACGCAGGGTCAAATCTCTTACAAACCAATCCTTTTTGATCAAATTTGTACTTTTTTAATGAGATAACAAACACGCAGAAACTATTTCTACTCCTAATGCAAACAAAAGCACAAGTAACGGCTCTCACTGCCACGACGGGGGTGTGTGTGTGTGTGTGTGTGTGTGTGTGTGTGTGTGTGTGTGTGGGTGTGTGTGTGTGTGTGTGTGTGTGTGTGTGTGTTCAGCATATAGCAACCTTGGGAACTCGGTGGCTCCTGTCCTCTCCCTCTCTCTCCCAGACGAGTGAAAAGATGGATCAAATCGGCTGAAATACATTTTAAACAGTAATTAAAACAGTAATCTACAACGTATCTCTAACCACGCTTGCCTCTCCCTTTACGCATGTGTGTGCGTGTGCAGGATTATTGTTGCCTTTGTTCCTAGCATGATGCATGTACCTTTAAGTAACGACGTTTCGTTAGTGCCGTATTTATATCTATTTTCAATATTTGAAGTACAATAACCAACAACTGTTCAACTGTCAATGTTAACAAAAATAAAAGTTGTAATCCAAACCTTCAACCATTCGAAAGTGCGAACAGCTGGTACTTTTCTGTTGGTGTTGGTGATTACAACATGGAGATTAGTTGGTCTACTCGGGTCCAAAGTCTTTCTATTTATTTCATTTTGGTTTTAATGACGTGTGGATATTTATTAATTATGGGATAGCTACTGATACTATTCTATCCAAGTCTAGGAAACCATAAAAACTAACTGAAACTCCCACCTGCTTTTGAGCATAATCTTTTCTTTGAAACACTAACAAAACCCAGTCAACCAGAGACTTGAATGCTAAAAATATTTGCTTTGAACAACAATGCACACAGTAACAGTGTATTGGTACATGATACACATCTCTGTCTGCCACACACACATATGTACAGAGACATGCCCTGGGATGTGTTGCCATGGTTGTCTGCCTGAATGCCAGGCGGATGAGTCACTCAGCCTGACTTACAGACACTCAGAACATGAAGACAATAGGAAATGAAATGAATGGAATGAAGTACTTCCACAGCTTAGCGAGAAATACGCAAGATACAGCCTGGCTTAGTTGGGTTCACATTCAACGGTCGATTTTGGATGAAACCGGCGTAAACATCGTCTTTGTTTTCTTCAGAAAACAATACAACAGTAAATAAAGCCCATTATGTAATGTTATGTGAACATTATCAAAAAGAGCTTACGGTCGGTCTGATGAGCATGGCTGCATCAAAAATAGCATAATAGTAAACTAAATAGTAGATCTAGTATCAGATCAAATATTCAAGTACAATCTACTGATTGTACTTGGTTGGCATGTTGTCACCACTTAGTCGCCAGCTTCAACTATTCTGAAGAAAGATCCTTTTGGATACTAACAGTACGTCAGAATACAGTACTCGTTAAAAGGTGTGTTGCGCTGCATTGTCGATGGAGGAACGGCTGGTTTAACCCACACTACACATTCGTGTTGTAGGCTACACTTCCTACACTATATGTAGGGCTGCTGGACATACACTGCAGAAGATACGGGCGTAGCTTCCATGACATCATCTATTGGTTTGAGGGTGTAGTTTTGCCTACTACGGAGCGTCACTACTGTTTGAGATTTTTTGTAACCAGCAGTAGAAACGTTCCATATGAGGGCCGCCTCGCAGTAGACTATGGCCAAACCTATTTATGTTAAATCCAATTAAATACTAATTAAATATGTCTTGGAACATACAAGAAGATGAATTAGCCACCGAGATCGTAACCAAACCAAGAAAAAAATGATGATGATGATGATGATGGCTTTGTATTATGAGAAAAAAATCCTGTCATTTATTTTGGTTGACTGACTGCCAACTGGTCAACGTTGGTCATTTTGGTGTTGACTTTCCAGATGCTATTGCAACAGGTAGGCAGCGGCATTTGGATGCCCAAAATATAATTCACCACAGCCCACAAAGGATCTATCGATGCGTCTTGTTTTGACATCTTGAGCAGATGGCAGAAGCAGAGTTTCACAGTTGATGCAGGAGGCTTTTCCCCGGTCCTCTGTCGCCTCCTGCAGTCGCTCACTTGGTTTCTAATAGAAGCCATGCTTGGTCCCATGGTGAAACTAACCGTGAACTGGTTGTAAACCGAGCACTTAAGTTGAACAAAGATAGATTTTCAACGTAAATGAAACTGCATTTTGCCATTATGCCATCTTTGTATGGTTAAATAATTGTAGGCATAATTTGATTGAATGAATGTTCCTTGGGTGACGATACCTAATGTTATACATACTGTTGTCCACTTCCAACCATATGTTTGACTCCAGCAATGTAATGTACACACACACACACACACACTAAACCATTACTGTGCAGTTGACTAAACAAGCCCCCAGCACACTGCAGATGTCAAGTTTAGCTGCTAGGTTTAGCTTTTCGAGAGGTATCTCATCAAGAGATCCACTCAGCACTCCATGAACCAGAGCTGGCAGGACACCCGTGAAACTGAGCCAGCGAATCATTCTAATTAAATCCCCAGCAGCCTCTCCAGGACCCGGTGCATAGCATGCGGAACGTGTTCTGCTTGCTATGTGCACCGAATGCCGACTCACATGTTGTCGATATGCAAACTTTACCAAAAAAGCGAATGTTCTGCATTTTGGAATACTAAAATTGACAAGTGGCTCTCGAAGGCAGGATAACATAATTACCACCAGAGTGTTCTGGTGGACACAATTAACACCTCGGGTAACACTCAAATTTGGCACTGAATGTCACTTTTCAAATAAGGGACTTTACTTCGACTGCATTTGTGTGTCCTACACACGTGTGTGACTCACGTTGAGTGTTTACTGCGAGAAACCAAGCCGAAAACAGCCAGCTCTGAGATCTGGCCTTGAACAAGTTCAATGGACAACCTAGTGAGAGAAGATCTGGGTTTCAGAACCAGACAAACGGAGAGAGCGCAAGTGGAATTCCAACTGTACAATACATTACAGCTTCTCATTATCATGTCATCGTACGGCCATTGTTGCAACTACATCTGTTGCTAGGCAACCACCTCATCAACACATGTGGCTTGTCAAAGCAGACCCAAAGTAACACCATTATCCATGTCAACAGAAAACCCAACAGTGTCAAATTAAACAGCGTTTCTTCATGCCTCTCATTATGGTGTGGAAACCATACACCAAAGACACAGGTGTTGCATGTAACACACACACACACACACACACACACACAATGAGAATTTTACATCAAATGTATAAAGAATATGGCAGCATGACTAGCAAGACTAAAGATGGCCATAAAATGTATGCAACAGGTCTTCTCATGAGGACAGTTGGACAGTCTCAGAGGAGGAGGTCAGAGGAGTTCTGTACTCCACACTCCACCAATGGGGTTAGAGGGCATGGGAGGATCAGGCCCATCTTGTCAATGTACAGAACCTGTGTGATGCCTTTCCAGCACCACGTTAAATCCAGATCTAATATAAACGAATGATGCAGGATGTTCTGAAGGTACCAACGGTCCTTTACCCAGTACTCGATAGGCATGTGAAACATGGATATTAAGGAGAAGCCCAAGGACGCCTGACAGGGAGCAACAGACATCCATGTTACACTTTAACAAGTGGAAACAGACCAATGACTGCCCTCTAGTGAAAGTCCAAACTAAACTAAAAAAACAAATGCACCCATCCACCGATGCTGAGTTCAAAGGTCAAACCAATGGGATCTATACACCAAGGGCTTTGCTAATCTCCAACCCTGAATAACAGGTTTATGAGGACAGGGCGTGGCGCTGCGTCTCAATAGCTTAATATAGCAACATGGAGAGAGTCTCTCAGCCAGTGTCTGGCGTCGTGGGTTGTTTTGTTGTATTTGTTCAGCTCTCTGGCGTCTGCCAAGGATGAGCTGATTTGGATGAGTTTTCACGACTGAAATATGACCCCACCTGAGACTTCTCAGTCGGGTACAGAAAGCTGAGAAGGAAACGAGAGTCAGACTCAGAGCTTATCTCTGCATACACAAAACCTCCCAATCTCTCAATCATACGCGCGCACACACGCGCGCACACACGCGCACGCACACACACACACACACACACACACACTATGTGACAACTGCTGTTGAACTGAGCCAGAGCTCTGTGGTCGTTTAAGTCGTAATAACTTTGTTGTTTTCTGTTATGTACCAGAACACAGGCCCACGTGTGTCCTGTCCTGGAACAATGAGCCACAACAAGCACATAACACAGGCTTGAACGACAGCATTTGGTGATTCAAGTCAACCTTGTTATCGGAGAGCCCTGGAGTCCCGACCGATCAGATGGCCCAGACTGAGCTGGAGAACAAACAGCAGCATCTCCATTCAGATGAGTCCCCTGCATACGGTCATTCACTTGGTTTTGCTGCATTACCCCAAAACAAGACGTGGTTTGGTGATCAGGGCGAGGGCTGTGGGACGGGACGGGTAAACAGAAACACTTGGCTCAGCATCACGCCTTCCTCCACCCTGCCAGTGTCGCGCTAATACGCGAACACTCTTTAGTAGCGATTGATATGAGGTCAGAACACTTGACCTCTGATAGGCTACTGTTCAGGGTAGGAGGACACCGGCTCCCAGGCCACGTCCTTTACTTTAGAAGGGAGTGCGGCAGAGAATGTAACAACAAGTATCCTCTACTTTTAGTGCGTTCAAACACTCTAAATATCATGCGCACGACTGTGGGCCTTGGAAATGCACCAAGCTGTGGATAATGTGACACTGACCTGTCTCAGTCTGGGTGAACACTGCGAGCGTCTGGCCACCCACCGTCTTCATTGTGAAGGGATGGTCTCTCGGGACCTTCAACGATTCAACCTTCTCCTCAAAGGAGCTCAGGGTGCTCAGTTCCTCGTTGAGCTTGAAAGACACCTGGGACACAAGAACAAAATGCATATGATATATTCTGACTTTAAGAAAAACACCAAAGTACTTTAGCACAGTTGTTCTGTTCTGCTAAAAACAGCCTCTAGTAGCTCCCATCAAAATATACATCCTGGATCAACTTTATAACAGAAGTAATGTAATGTAAGATCAAAGAATATCTTGGAACACATTCATGGAAAACGATATATACTTGTGTATCACTTTGTATCAATTCAACTCATGACAAATTAACATTTTTATTCTAAATAAAATCTGGAAGATCATAGACAATTCCTGGCAGAACATTTGTTGCACCATTAATTGTTTGGTCTATGATATAACCCTCAAAAGAGCTGTGACATAGTATAGACCACAGGTCAGATTCTGTATAGAGCTAGATTCTGTAGAAACTGTCAGTTCTATATGGAGCTATATTATGTAGAAACTGTCAGTTCTCAGAGCTAGATTCTGTCGAAACTGTCAGTTCTCTGGATTCTGTAGAACATGTGAGTGACGTGTCCTCACCTCTTCTTGTTTCCTGTAACACAAGACAGACAGGATCAGTTGGTAGGCCTACCTGGTGCCCAATAGTTTGCACTGCATCATGGTAAAAATATGCCAGAATCATTTCATATCCGTGTCCATACTTTCCAATTCTGAGCTTGCCAACTTCTCCCTTTTCCATTGCTTTGTCCCATTGTTGAGACAAATACTTGGGAACCTGAAGTGATATAAATTATTAGGGAATTAAAGTCTTAAATTACACATACAACTTCCTGACTGAAGTATTGTCAATGAGCGACGTGGACACACCTTCACGAGCCACATGCCGACGCCTCGGCCTTGTTTGACTCCGGATAGATTGACTGATGCTTTTTCTGACATATTTTGGGACGTTGGGCGTTTTACGACGCACCTGATGATTTAACGTGTTTTACACGTCATCCTTTACACGTGGTCCTTATTCCACTAATGTTGTGGATTCCATAAACGATAATGGGCAGATACTGCCACCAAGTGGCCATAGGGAGAATGACTCCTCGGGGGTCGACTCCCAGGATTTATCTCACACACACACACACACACACACACACACACACACATTGAATGGTATTTTTGAAACTATAATTTTACAGTTATTTATTCATGACTTTCTTCATGCCTCGTCAGCTTCATAGCGTATTAAATAGATCGCTTTTAAACTATAATTTTGTGTCGCTCATAATTTCATATCGTGGAGAACGCAAGTGGTAAAGTCAACGGAATAAATGAACCAGAGACGATCCGCGAGGTTTGCAGGAACTTCTGCGCAAATTCAGTTTTTGGCGTAGACTTGGCCTACTAGAACCAGATGACCCAGAACACCATTATTTACCACCACGACCTACAGGCGTTCCTATACCAATACTATCACTCATTTGTTTTATATACAATATTATCCACACAACGCCATTATTCCACAACCATCAGCTCTTTTAATTCACATGTTTTTGTAGTTTACATTTTGTAGTTTATGTTTTGAGAATTATCATTCGACTGTATTAAATGCAGGGGAATAATAGTTCAACTTGTGAGACAAATAAACCGCCAAATATATTTTTTATATCATCATCATCATCATCATCATCCGCATCCGCTTTTTTAAATTTTATTTTTTATATATATATATATATTTTAAGTCGGTCTATTGTTGCTGTGTCTATAAGTCTATGGTGGAAACGCCCTCTTCATTCGGGCCAGACTCCGTAGTAGCGCCCTCTAGCGGCCAGGGCGCGCTACTATGGACTCGCTGAAAGAGACGGGAGGGAGGGAACCATACGAGGATGTTTGTTGTTCATTGGCTGTTGCAGGTCAAATAACTGGACAGAATCAATTGTCCATTCGGCAATTCAGCTCAACTGCGATTTTTGGTAGGGACAATTCAGTGGTTTCTTGAGTGACATTGGTGGGGATATATCCCCAGCGTCCCTACTAAAAACTTTCTGCTGTCTACTTATTTAAACCGAATCTATTATTTTTTTCATTTTCACAAACGTTTTGTTGGCGTTTTAAATGTTAGTTTAATAACTTTATAACTATTTCATCGCCCCCATATCCCTTGGTTTACCCTATTTTATCCCGTATGGATTCGCCCCGGCTTCCCCTCAGACTGCTTTATGTCTGGGCTGCACTGCACCGGACATGCGCAGTGGGGCCATGACGACGCCGCTCTCCTCCCACTCAGTCTCGCACTGACTAAAAAAGTCTCGCAGTAGAAGCGAGCGAAGCCGTCAGCAGGGAGGCGTTGTGACACCCAGACACGCTGGAGGGGTGAGACAGCAGATATCTGAGGAAACCTGCTCTGGATGGGATGGATTCCGCTTGTTCCAGGAGGACCAGACCGCGCGCCGCCGCCCCGTCCCGTACCGGATAACGGGTCGCTTTGGTTCTAACGGGTCGTCTCGGTTCTCTCTGTTATCATCTGACAGCAGCTAAAGCTACTAGTCTGGTTAACTAACCGGGGAGGGAGGCTGTGGCAGCAAGCTAGCCGCTTCTACCTTCCCTTCAGATCCATATGTGACTTATACATGCATTCATTTAGCCTCGGATGCTCGGGTTTCTAAGGTTATTGACGTTATTTTTGTGCAGTCAATGTTCAAGCAAACAATCGAAAGTTGCTAGCCTCCTCACTCCGCCGCGGGGTGCCGAGCCCGTCAGCTGACGTTAGCCAGCGGCTACTAGCATCCCGACTGTCAGTGGAGGGAATTGCCGTTCGAGGAGTTTGTCTCCGTATCGTAGATGCTGTGTTGTGAGCCGTCGTATGTGCTTTACTTTGAGTTTCAGCTGTAGCTGTAGAACGTGACGTCGTAAATACGGAGGGGACAACGAAGTGCACTATCATAAGGAACTGTCAAGGAGCAACTACCAACAGGATTGTTTTACAATGCATCATCCGGATTCTGCAGGAGACTCTAGCAGTGCTGGAAAGATGGCCCATCAGAAAGCATATCTTGCAAGTGGCAGCAACACGGGCAGCGACGGTAGCACGTTGTTGTCAACACCACCAAACTCCCTTAACAGCCACATTCCGGTCGATGAATATCAACCCACTCTGTTGATTCAGCCTTCATCAGTATTGTCTTCCCAAGCTGCTCAGCATCCTCCTAACAACCTGAACTTGCACCCCCAGTCGTCCCAGTCTGCAGGTGCTCAGATGAAGAAGAAGAGTGGCTTCCAGATCACAAGTGTTACTTCAGCCCAGGTGTCCGTTGGCACCAACAACAGTATTGCAGAGGACACAGAGAGCTATGATGATCTAGATGAATCGCACACTGAAGACATGTCTTCATCAGAAATTCTTGATGTTTCTCTCTCTCGGGCCAACGACATAGCTGGAGCCGAGCGGAGTTCATCAGAGGAAACGCTCAATAACTTCCATGAGGTGGACAGTCCTGGAGCCATCTCTCCCAACCAGCCCTCGCATCCCCACCTCGTGAACCAAGCGGCCCAACTCGGAACCAGAGTTAATGGGACTATGCACTACCACTATCTCCATCATCATGTGACACTTGGTCATCATCCTCAAGCCACGCCCCCGTTGGTCCCACCAAATGCATCTAACATTGGGGTCATCCTGGAAAATATTTCCGGTGGAAGTGTTTCTTCTGGAGGAGACGTGACCACAGCTTCTGTTGCTAGAATGCACAGTTCTGTGACGGGAACAACTGCTGGTGGAGTTCATCCCCAGAGCATTGGTAATGTGAACGTGCCTTTGCCCAATGTGTTGGTGAGGGACACTAAAGGCTTTCCTCTCAGTGAAATAAGCAATATTGACGGTGTCACAGGCAGCGTGGCCGTGGGGGGCAGTCTACCTGCAACAATCCAGCAGGACCAAGCGATGAACTCTGCTATCATATCAACCGCATCTGAGAACGCTGCTGTGGCCACAACCTCTGGCTCCGCTCTTCTAGAATTACCAAATGGGACTCTGGGAGGAGTAACTCAGTCCGGTGCTGCCCTGACCGTTATGACCGTCGCCTCCGTATCTTTCACTCAACCACAGCCTTTTCCCACGTCCGCCCCTACCACCGCCACCACCAGCTCTCGCTTCAGGGTGGTGAAGCTGGACTCTAGCTCGGAGCCGCTCAAGAAGGGTAGATGGACATGCACTGATTACCACGACAAAGACGCCCCGGTTTCTGCTCCCTCCTTTTCCACCCCTGAAGTGCCGGCTCCTGGAGTGCGGGCGGTGGAGAGCATGCAGCAGTACGCTCCTGAGAGCTTCACTAGCGCTGCAGGAAGGGACGGCACTAGTGGGAGCTCTGTGGGCAGCACTGTCAGTACGCTGAACCATTACACCGACAGTGGGAACGCTGGCAGGGTTCAGCATTCCCAGGAATATGTCGCTTCTCTTCAGGGCTTCCAAACGTCCCTTTTCAATGGTTTAAACATGGGAGTGTCCCATACAGAGACTCTTATTCACAAGGATCTCACCCAGACCACCGGGGCCCCATCTGCTCCAACTAGCATTCTTCAGTCTGTGTCCTTGAATCCAATAGGGAATCCTATCTTTGCAGTATCCCAGCAGCAGCTCACCTATGCGCAGGCAGTTGCTAATCAACCCCCAGGCTCCAATCAAGGCCCATTGATGGTTCAGCAGCATCCTTCTCTTACTACCCCGTATGGCCAGCCTCACCAAAGTCTCCCTCAGGCTGCCGTTGCCCAACCTTTAGCCCACAAGCCCTCCGGTTACGGTGATGGGAAACCAGTTGGAGGTCAGCATCAGCAGTCTATGATCTCCATGCCAGTTCAGATGCGGCTCCAGCAGACCACCTCCCTCCAAGTGAACACCTTTTCTGTTGTCCCTCAAGTGGGAGTAGGTGGGCCTGACCAACAAGACAAAAGCAAACCTGTTACTCTAGAACAGCAACAGCCACTCACAGCGCAAGGCCTTTTAACCCATCTTCCCAACGCCAGCCAAGTGGCGTCCAACCCGAAGAATGATCCTCAGTCCCAAATACACAATGGTGTAAACAGCGGGATGGCTCTGTATGCTAGCCTGCCCACGTTCACCTCCACCCAGCTGGAGGACGCTCAACGCCTTCTCCTTCAGCACCAGTCGGCTCTACTGGGCCTTCCCAAGCTAGCTGAAGCTAGCTCTCCGGTCAGCGCTGCTTTCAGACAGGGAGCTGAGGGCAACTCCGGTGCCTTGACTTCAACAGTCCTCTTCAAGGCCATCGATGGAGAAGATGATGGGTGAGATGCTTTCTCATTCTTTCATTTGTTGGTAGACTTGTTAATGAAAGATAAGTATGATAATTATGGCCGACTGTACTCTTCTTGTAGTGTTTTCATCTGTTTTGCTGTACTGGCACACATCTTGACACTTAAATATTATGGCTACCTATTCCCGGCTAGCCAGTACATTTAATGATACGCGGCTAGTCCCGACCAAGCGATCTGATTGGTCAACTAGACATTTCGAATGGGCATAACGTAACATAACGGCACACCTGGCTGTGCTCAAGTGAAAAATGCCTCATCACTGTGAATATTACTCCGCCATGGATTAGAACCATCACACAGCGCTGCTAGCTTACAAAAGGATGCAACATTCACACACATGGTAAGACGAGAGCTGCTTTACTGTACATTTAACAGGCTTCCTTATTCATGGGAAACTGAGAGGAAAGCTCCTTGGAGGAGCATCTTTCACTCTCCTTTGAAGGGTAACCCAGGTGTGTGTGTGTGTGTGTGTGTGTGTGTGTGAGACCAAATCACACCTGAGCCACTTCATGTCAAGTGCACCAGTTGTAGACACTTTATCTGAGCCACTGTGGAAGAATACAAAAGTAGTTGGTTATCAGTTAAAATCAGTTACTGGTTAGAAAGGTTGTAAGGAAGTCATTAGTTTGTGAATGATTGCAGTAATGTATGTGTGTGATGGACATGCATGTGACATGTTGGTGCATTGGTTATATTATATATATATATAATCATGCCTTCAATCCCCCTCCTATGTGTGCTTGTATTTATCTTTAAACAGGATCAGACTTGTATCCTGTCCCCCAGAACTTGATTCATCCACATAGTAGCTGATGTTGTGTTTATACGTCCAACTGTGTCCACGTCTATGACTCAGGAGGCTGCTGAACTGCTGATGTAGTGTATCTGGGTCATTCTAACAGTGTGTGGATGTGCGGGTATTTGACATGTCAGTGAGGTCTGTTCAGACTGAGGACTTGCTGCTGTCAGCCCAAATGTATACCGCCCCTCTTTTGGGGCCAAAATGACCATCGTTACAACCTTGCTCTTCACCTCATGTCTGATCACTACCTGCCTGCCTTGCTCTTCACCTCATGCCTGCCTTGCTCTTCACCTCATGTCTGATCCTTGCTCTTCACCTCATGTCTGATCACTACCTGCCTGCCTTGCTCTTCACCTCATGTCTGATCCTTGCTCTTCACCTCATGTCTGATCCTTGCTCTTCACCTCATGTCTGATCCTTGCTCTTCACCTCATGTCTGATCCTTGCTCTTCACCTCATGTCTGATCCTTGCTCTTCACCTCATGTCTGATCATTGCTTTTCACCTCATGTCTGATCCTTGCTCTTCACCTCATGTCTGATCCTTGCTCTTCACCTCATGTCTGATCACTACCTGCCTGCCTTGCTCTTCACTGCTCTCCATAGACATGGATGTCGTTGGGCCTCTTCCAGTATGGATCTATGGGCTCCATATGATCAAAGTTTGGCGCGAAGCCTTTCCCAGTTCAACTCAATTCAACCTGCTCCCAGTCATAAAAATGGAGACATTTTGTTGACATTTTTTATGTAGGCTTATCGCATAGAAAGCGTCTCGTTGAGTCTCCTATTAAGCCTAACACTTTTATTTATCGTTTAATGTTTTGCAGTTCCTCTGGAGCCAGCGTCGTGGCCATTGACAACAAGATTGAGCAAGCCATGGTGAGTTTAATCAGTACCCAGTACTCAGTACTCAGTACTTCTGCAATATGCAGTCTGACAGTTCATCTTATTCTCACAACGCCACTGTGGGAAGCATTGTTTTTATTGACCCAGTGAATTTTATTGATTCACTGGGTAAATACTTGATTCTGATTGGCTGGGGGTATGTTTATTAAAGTCCCAGGCCAAGTTGATGTCATTAGTCCTCCATCATAGCTTTGATGAAGAACATTAGTATTATTTACTCTGATAAAAGGCTGTCAGCTATATGTGCTCATCACAGATTGTTCCAGGATAAAAGCCTGACCAACCAGTACCTAACAACTTGACACCGCAAGGCCTTGCAGTCTGACAGCAGATGTTGGAGACTTGCGTCAGGGGTGTTGCAAAGGGAGCAGCTCTCTTCCGAATCACTGGTGGAGGTTACGGGACAAGGCAACATGTCATAGGTTGTCCTCACACAGGACTATAGTCGCAAGTTGTATCATTCCTACTAGTGTGTCTTTAAACAAATGGCAGACCCACCAGCCATCACAGGTCTTTGTAGAGTTGGGGATGACCGTACTCTCATGGTCAAGCCAGTGATCAACTGCTGAGGAAAGACAACACTAAGCAGCAGGGGATGCAGACCACCCCTACAACCCTGAGTCTTTCCAAGACTGCATTTATTAGCTGACTGGGATGTTTATTGATATTATATTTTTGACCATTTCCTGACGAGGTATTGGGTAGGTGTATTGTGGATACATCCCGCTGCCATATGCTATCACTTTAGTATTCTCATCCTTTCTTTACTTGACTCATTTTCATATATTGTGCTGTGCAAACACCTGCTTTAAAAAATAGTTTGTAGTCATGTATATTATCATTTTTTCATTATTCTTGTTGCAATGCAACAACAATATCTAATTACAATTATCCAGAATACTCGGATCTTCATTTATTTACTAAAATGTAACCCAGAAGTGGAACTGGTCAGAGGGAGGGTTTACATTTTTATTTGAAGCATAAGTATGTATAAATAAGTCTTATTTATACATGTGTGGTGATGATCAAGCTCTTGGTTGTCTCTCCCTCAGGACCTGGTGAAGAGCCACCTAATGTTCGCAGTGCGTGAGGAGGTGGAGGTGCTCAAGGAGCAGATAAAGGATCTGATTGACCGCAACTCCCAGCTGGAGCAGGAGAACACCCTGCTGAAGACCCTGGCCAGCCCTGAGCAGATGGCCCAGTTTCAGTCCCAGGTGCAGACGGGCTCCCCCCCAGCCTCCGTAGCTACCACAGGACCCCAGAACTTAGGTGCCCCGGCTCAGCCCGCCTCACACAACTCTGTCTCCTCTGCATAGCACCACGCTTTAACACATCAAGGACGCTATGTTCACTAAACCTACCCTTGCCAACGAGGCAAACTGACTGACTACAGAATTGTACGATAACAGCAGACTTCTGCCTCCTTATTGCAAAAGCTTAATATGCTGTTAAGACAAGAATTTGCACATATTTGACTCTTGGGAAGGAAGAGACAGCAAGTGGATCACTCACATGGAATGCTTTAGAGTGCAGTTGTATAGCGACAATGATAGAATGCCAAAAGATCATCAGACATATCCATTTGAATGTCTTATTAAGGACAGAAATGTAAATGAACATAATGCTGGACTTACTAAATCACTGTGCCTGTGTCATTGAAACGGATGTGGATTCAACTGACAGTAGTACTGGTGAGGAGGAAGGGGCATCCGTTGAGTCGGAGTGTAAATAGAGGAGGTTAGTTTAGTGTATCAGTGATACAGATATACGATTGAAAGGTAGCATAAAGCCAGCCTGCTTGAATTGAAATGAAAAATGTGAACAATTGCTTTAACCAGAATGTCCCATCAGGTATGGGATGAGAACGGCTCATATTTGTTGGTCTATAGCAGCAATTGGATGTTAAGAGTTTGGGGTTATCCTCTTTAACACATTGTGGATAATAAACAACAATTCTAACATCCGTATTTAAGAGTAGAGACTCGACTCTTGGAGACTATTTGCCCTTAACAAAGCTCATTATAGCAGTTTTGTCAGTCCTGCATTGGCATGTAAAAATCAGTTTCACCATGCAGGTTTGACACTTTGAGCTTCGCTGCAATTTTTCAAGTTTGGCATAATACTGTATATTTCTGTGTATATATATGAAGGTTGTGATGACAAACGACACTGAATTAGGGGTGGGCTGGAGATGTGGCAACGCTGCGCACACTGTGCTGTCTTATTTTGAAATGCTGTATTCCTGGATGATGGAGAACTATGTGCTCTGAGGTTACCTGATTGGCAACAACTTCCAATTCACATGCAGTGACAATAATTGTGAAAATCATTTTGTTCTGTTTTTCGGATGTAATGCATTTACTTTTAAATGCTCCTGGATAAACACGCACCTTGCAGTGAAAGAACAAAACATGCACAACACACATACACACACACACACACACACACACACACAGCCTTGAGATATATCTTTTTTGCATTCCATGTATAATTTGTATGCTCATGTTCTATGCATGTTTTTGAAAAAAAAGGACAAGAGATTGTACCATAATGTCTTTGCACCTGCAGCTGTACTTCATGTCTTTAAATAAAAAGGAGTTAAGGAAGTATAATCACTGATTTTACAAATATGCTAGATTATGGTTTTATACTGCTTTTAATTAGTTCAGTTTAATGGAGTTGTAGTGGTGCCTTGTGTTTGGTGGGTGACTGACTGTGTTTTACAATGATTCATTCCTTTCAGCATTCTTATGAAGACATGTTAGTATATGTCAAACTAGGTCAACTCGTCCATTGCAAAGAAGAATTATAAAGTGGAACGACTCGGCAAATGGGCGATAATAGGACTTTGTCACACAAAGTTCCACACTGCAATACTGGAAATTATAGCCACACCTCATGTGTCAATCCATGTGAAAATATATTACATTTCACTGCAGACAGCGATACAATAGTAAGTAACAGTAATCATTATTAGCATTAGCCTGATATCAGACAGAATTGTCAACCCGTGACACTCCACTTCCATCTTCAGTCGGACATCGTCTCCACTGTAACCAATTTCCGTGGGGCGGGGTTTCCTATTTTCCCTGACCAATCAGTAGAGACCAAGGGTTCCGTCTGAATCTGACGTCATCTTAAGTCGACACTGATGCGTAGCCATGCCAACAGACTGGTTTTGCCGGGGTTTTAAGAGTGGGGACAAACATACTACGACGCCTTCAAAGTAATTCGTACTTTTAATCGATTTAGAACTGCCTCGATAGCAGCGTCTAGCTTGTCTGTAGCAGTCGCCATTGTTGTTATTACTGCTCCTTGTTTCCGGCGCACAGCTTGACTACTTTGTCTCGCCCATGGCGCTGATTGGCAAATCGTTAGTCGACCCGCGGCGCAGAATCGCAGTTTCATGTGACGATGCCTGACCGAACCTGTCTGCTCGGTGGAGCGTGCGGCCTGGAGCCTGGCAAGTCATGCAAATCATGCATACATCATAATAATCAGTGTTATTAGAAAATAGTAGGGCCTAGACAATTTGACATAAAACATCTCCTTTGATCTAAATATAGGTCCTGCTTAAGTTCACACAGACAACATATATTTTCGTTACTTGCTGTACAACAACTGTTGCACAATTTTACATTGAGTGGATGTTATACAAGTGATGCAAACGTTTTGCAGTCACAGTAAGTCTATAACATCCATATAATATTGCACTATTTCAAAGATATAACGCAATAATCCTAGCTCTGGGTGTATGTTTAGGGAGCAGTACCGATTTTGGATTAAAGCAGAGAGTTGCTTTTACCGTTCAACTTCTTTTAGAGAAACCCCAAACACAGGGCCAGGTAGGCCTAAATTCTATTTTTTTAATTGTATATTAAAAAAACAATATCAAATATTTTGATATTGTTATTTTCCTTTGTCTAATTGTTAAACTGCTTTGGCAATGTAAATGTTTATTTTCTATGCCAATACATCTATTTTTAATTGTATTTAATTGAATGGAGGAGGAGGAAAGAGAAAGGCAGAGAGAGAG